>JACXGM010005198.1:0-11589 GCA_016801145.1 Umbra pygmaea
CATCAGATTGTATCACATCTGGCAGATCGTTTATATATATCACAAATAAAACAGGGCCCAAGACTGACCCCTGTGGGACCCCAGATGTCACCAGTTTCCAATCTGAGGCCGCACCATTCACTACCACCTGTTGTTTTCTATTGTGCAAAAAATCCTGTATCCAATACATAACTCTGTTGTCTAAACAATAGGATTTTAACTTTGATAGTAGTCTTTTATGAGGGACAGTATCAAGGGCTTTTTGAAAGTCCAGATAAATACAATCCACTGTTTGTCCTCTATCCAAAGCTTGTGACCATTTATCAAAAACTGTGAGTAACTGAAGAGAAGTTGACCGCCCAGATATGAAGCCATATTGTTTACTACTAAATAATTTATTACTTTTCATATGATTGACTATATATTTCCTTATAATTTTTTCCATTATTTTGCTAACAACTGACGTCAAACTAACTGGTCGATAATTTCCAGCTAGAGATTTATTTCCTTTTTTAAAGAGTGCACTAATTTGAGCCTCTTTCCAATCATTTGGTAGAACTGAATCCTCTAATGATTTGTTAAATAGTACTGTTAGCGGTTCAGCAATCTCAGTCGCCAGTTCCTTCAAAATCCTAGGATGTATCAAATCCGGTCCAGGGGATTTATATACATTAATTTTCTGTAAAAGCCATGTTGTATCTTCAACTGTTATTTCAAGATGTTCTGTTTGTTGAACATCCAACGTTGGGTACCTCGGGTATCTGCCCATCAGGCTCTTCAACAAATACACTACAGAAGTATTCTGACAATATGTCTGCCTTTTCTGTATCTTTCTCTGTTTTCATAGAATTAGTATTATTCTGATTGCAATATAAATCACCCACTGCCGTTTTTATTTTTGTCCTTTTATTTATGTAGTTCCATATGACCTTTGGTTTGTATTTAGCTTGCTTGGCCAATTCCTCTTCATATTTCCGCTTTAAATTTCGCGTTCTCATCCTCACAATATTTCGAACTCTCCGATAAGCCTGCTGTAATTCTGGCTTTTTACTTCGTAATGCCTTCCTTCCAAGATTGTTTTTTTCTTTTATTTTGATTTTTGTAATTTTCATCTATTGTAGTCATTCATTCATTCTATTCATCTAAGGCCTGTTCAGATCAATGATTTGCAACAAGACTAAATGCAAATGGCAAAATAATTCCTGATGTTCGAAAACTGCAATAGTGCTCGTGACTTGGTGATTAGGTACTGTAGGTCTCCAGGGCCCAGCCAACGGATACAGATCCTTTCCAAAACGGCACATTCCTATGACATACATACAGTTCTGGGGAAAAGTTAAGAGACCACAGCAAATTTTTCTTAAATGAACTCCCGTGAATACCTCAGGAATGTGATCTTCCTAAATTTAGTAACATAAGTATTGTGTTGATAATTTTCTTTGCATTATTCGAGTTCTGATTAAAACTGCATCTTTATTGTTATTTTGACCATGTCTGCAAAATAATGCTCTGAATCACGATATTTGAATTTAGAATTAGGGAAAACTTTTTTTCAGTAGTTTTTGGAATAATACAAACATTTTCATTTTACAAAAACATGTATTAGTAGTAAAACCATAGATACTTTTGATTTTGAAGTGATCTATTCCTTTTTTTCCAGAGGTGTATACTAGTCAAATAAGGCAAATATATATTAAAATATAATAACTTATGGGAAGTTCCTCAGTACAACCCTAATGACTAGGTAAAAGACATTCTGTAATTTTAGAATTTCCATTGTTCCAATTGAAGGTATAACACTGTACAACCTTTTTTACAGTGTAGACATGTTTTAGTTTTTCATAGATCACTGGTAAGTTATGAAATTCTTTTACCTGGTCAATAGGATTTTCACGACGAGCATCCCAAAATTTACTCAGCCCAACCCAGAAAAGTAATCTATTACACTAACTTGTGGCATATCTGTGTATCATTGATTTCATGTAGCTTACATAATAGTAGTTATACACTCACCTAAAGGACTATTAGGAACACCCGTTCAATTTCTCATTAATGCAATTTTCTAATCAACCAATCCCATGGCAGTTGCTTCAATACATTTAGGGGTGTGGTCCTTGTCAAGACAATCTCTTGAACTCCAAACGGAATGTCAGAATGGGAAAGACAGGTGATTTAAGCAATTTTGAGCGTGGCAAGGTTGTTGGTGTCAGACGGCCAGTCTGAGTATTTCACAATCTGCTCAGTTACTGGGATTTTCACGCACAACCATTTCTAGGGTTTACAAAGAATGGTGTGGAAAGGGAAAAACATCCAGTATGCGGCAGTCCTGTGGGCGAAAATGCCTTGTTGATGCTAAAGGTCAGAGGAGAATGGGCAGACTGCTTCAAGCTGATAGAAGAGCACCTTTGACTGAAATAACCACTCGTTAGAACCGAGGTCTGCAGCAAAGCATTTGTGAAGCCACTCATCTCCACTACAAATAGGAAAAAGAGGCTACCATTTGCAAGAGCTCACCAAAATTGGACAGTTGAAGACTGGAAAAATGTTGCCTGGTCTGTTGAGTCTCGATTTCTGTTGAGACATTCAGATGGTAGAGTCAGAATTTGGCGTAAACAGAATTTGAACATGGATCCATCATGCCTTGTTACCACTGTGCAGGCTGGTGGTGGTGGTGTAATGGTGTGGGGGATGTTTTCTTGGCACATTTTAGGCCCCTTAGTGCCAATTGGGCATTGTTTAAATGCCACGGCCTACCTGAGCATTGTTTCTGACCACGTGCATCCCTTTATGGCCACCATGTACCCATTCTCTGATGGTTACTTCCAAGAGGATAATGCACCTTGTCACAAAGCTCGAATCATTTCAAATTGGTTTCTTGAACATGACAATAAGTTCACTATACTAAAATGGCCCCCACAGTCACCAGATCTCAACCCAATAGAGCATCTTTGGGATGTGGTGGAACGGGAGCTTTGTGCCCTGGATGTGCATCCCACAAATCTCCATCAACTGCAAGATGCTATCCTATCAATATGGGCCAACATCTCTAAAGAAGGTTTTCAGCACCTTGCTGAATCAATGCCTTAATTGAATACGTAGAATTAAGGCAGTTCTGAAGGCAAAAGGGGGTCAAACAAAGTATTTGTATGGTGTCCCTAATAATCCTTTAGGTGAGTGTATATAATAGTCCTATATTGTACAACGCATACTATGTAATGGGTAGAAAACAATACTGCCCACAAAACACTTTTCCCAAAGGCCTCTCACTCATAGCAGTCTAGAACCAGGACTGGTGGCTAGCCAATCTACTCAGTGTCAATAATGATTCTAATATAACTTTATATATAACTATAAATTCTCTTAACAGCATGAATCAATTTATCATTTATCAGCTAAATGAAGTGCCAGTTGATCAAAGCAGCAGTAAAGAGACAATAAGAGATGGACAAACTTTGTCACAGATGAGGTGTCATGGTGAGTGGTGCGTGTAGGTGTAGAGAGAGAGAGACCAAACGAGCAGGTTGAGGAAATGAACAGTGGTTTACTAGGACGGCTCCGGAGACGAACAAATAATATTGCAGGGTACTCCTTAAGCGAGTTGCACAACGGTTATACACATACATGTAGATTACGTGCTCTCATACAGTGGCACAAAACACTGAGCAAACATGTCGGTACAGAGCGTACGCCTATACTCCGAGCTTAAAAGTGACTCACTTCTCACAATACGTGTGACGCTCCCAGACCGTCTGTAAAGTCACCAACCAAACTATACACCTGTGACACTGTAACAATGAACTGCACCCTCCTCGCGTTCACCCGGACTGATATAGGGACTGAGCCAACCAGCTGAAAGTGTTTCGTTGATTAGACTGACTCAGTCCCCAATCAGTACCAGGTGAAAGAGAGGAAGGCGCTACACAGCACACTTAATAGAACCCAATAATACATTTGATCTAACATAATCAACAGTACATACGCACTGGCATAGGAATAACACAAAGACCTACAAATAAACAGAAATACCTAATAAATATTAAGAGTCCAATCTCTCGGTTCATTTGGAACGCCAGCCCTACTGGGCTAGGCGTTACATGAGGTCTTAAAATGGTCTAATGATTATGACATTTAAAGTGTTAAACATGATTTAGATATAGTGTTTGAAGTACATTGTGTTTATACTAGGCTAATGCCAATTAGAAATACACAGGAAAAGACATTAGCATAGCCATATATATTGTATTTATATTTGGCATTTTTCAACTTCTATTAGGCAAATGAAGCAATGGAAGAAGGGAGCAGCAAAGACATGGGAAAGGCAGGTGGAGCAGCAGGGTCACAGATGAAGACATAGAAATGATTAAAACAGTGAAAGTGGGAGAAAGTGGATGTTTTACAATATTGTCTGAGGCAAGTTGTGGCAGTAATACTTTATAGTTACTGTAAGCATTTACCAAGTAATAGTTAGATTGAAAAATGTGTCCATCCAGTTTTAAAAGTACATAAATTAATTGATAAAAGTTAGATTAACGTGCACAGAACGTTGCATCAGCTAATGTTTTTCGCAACAGGCTGGGGTAGCATCGATAGAATGGTAAAAATGTGTCTCCACCAATGTTGAAACCAAACCTACACCCTTGACTTGAAGACTATTGCTTGAATTCTTGAATTGGCACGACCAATCAAACAGTGAACTTAAACTACCAATCCACCACTACACCCGCCCCGTATATCCTGACTGACGTATTGCTAAAAAAAAGACATGGTACTTGCTCTTGGTATTGGGATAGGTTTACCCTCAAGCTCAACGCAAATCTAAAGCAGATTTTAATTTTCCTTCATTTCACCAAGACCATGGCATTAGCTAGTTAGATATGTCCTTTGTTGATCCTGCCCAGCGTACTACTTTCTTTAGTAGCCATGCACCACAGATTTATTATTCGTAAAATTTAAAAGATAAAAAAAGGTTTACTCTCTTAAATCACTCTGCCAGGAATTGGAAAGATTTCCAGCGATATACACTGTGTGCAATAGAGCCTGGGGACCATTTTTATACCTTTTCCTCACATTTTATTTTTAAAATGTTATTTTATCCTGTGCTGTTCTGTATTTATGTGTGTATATAGACCAAAGCTCTTTCACTACACACTTTTTATCAGGATATATTGTACCTGATAAACTTAAAATCCAGGGGTGCTAATAATGTTGACCAGACGTGTATCTCACGCATGGAGACAAATAGTATTTGAAAATGAAAAATCGAGCAGTAAACATGCCTGGTAGGAGAGCCAAGAAGTCAAACCTACTGTTAATGATGTGTGATAGAGCTGTTTTGATACTATGCATCCTATGGCACTCATCAACAGCATCATGCATTTTACCAAGTGTGGTTGCAATTTGATCTTTTAGCAAGACATTGACCACAATGAAAAATCAATGAACAATATACAAAAAAAAATTGAAAACAATTTAATATTTAGCATTGTCTTTTTTCACCCTGTCTTTCTCCCCAATGTGGTGATATCGAATGTGTATTCAAGGCCTGACTTCATGACTTCCATTAAACCCAGGAGTCGATGTTAAGATATTTGTCTTCCAAAGCCCATTCAATGGTTTTCGGTTTCTTATGATGCTGCTTACTTATTAGGCTTTCTAGACTGAAATTCTGATATGCCAGAAGGAACCAGCTCAAAATTGCATGAACTACATTTGGAGGAAAGTATTTTGTAAAACCAAATTATGTGAAATATGAACATACAGTATAAGAAGTACAATTACGTTTGGAGCAAACAAAATTTTAAATTGAATTATGTGACATAGGAACATATATAGCACAACATATATAGTGTAGATTTTGCAAGGGGGAGGTTGGGGATGGTGGACTGGCGTATAAATAGCTGACTCTCATCCCAGTGTTTCCGTGCTCAAATCCAGATGGAAACTTTGTGTGTACTTTGTCCTCCATTCCACTGCAAAGCAGATGTGTAGAACATGGGTTTCTGTAGACAGGCGATTGTCTGCTTTTTGTAATGTTAACCCTAAACTTAATCCTAACTTCAACCTTAGTGATGTCATAAATAACCTTAAACATTAGTAGCCTCATTCCTAACCTTAACTATGAACATTTCAATATAGATTAGAACGCTATGGAATGTAAGGAATGTGTTTAATGCTCTCTCATGAATCTGAACAACGACATATGAGGGTGCAACATAATAGAAGAACTAATATATGCTAATAGTTAAACACAAAATATGTTGGCATATAATGTAATTCATGTTTTCAAATTAGTTTCCTGAGAAAATAATTTGGGAGAATTTCTGTGATTGAAAGGAACACACTCTCTGGAGCTCAGAGATATTCAAGCCACCACAAGGTGTTGCTAGACAAGGCAAAACAATTTGATTCCCAATCGCCCAACCAAGAACGGTTCTGGCAAATTTCCCTATTTTTGGTTTTAAACAAAATATTATTGTTATAATTTATTTAATGCTCAGTAATTGTGTTATTTTTTATTTTGTATTGTTTGCTAAACATTTTCAAGGGTAACAATAATTTTGGTGTGACTGTACATGTAAAATACTTGCCACTCAAGCTTGACCGCTTATACCCCTACGAGAACACTGGTTTCCCTCTGGTCGTATCTTCCACACCTTAGAATACAAAGCACTTGGTGGTCTAGTGTACATAGGGAACAACTGGCTATATATTACACATGACAAGATATCAACTTACACGCTACAGGTGCGAACCCGACCTCTCCTTGTCGTGCTTGCTTACTGCACAGTCATCTTAGTAGTTCTTTCACATTCATTATCATCATTCTAAAATACTTAAGGCTCTGCAGCCAGATTGTACATCCAGCCTCCCCCTCCCAAACCTTAAAAGAGATAACCATTAGAATCACACAATAAAAGGTGTTATGTTTCCATAATAAGAAAAGCAATATAGTTTGTTAGGTAATTGCTGCTCAAGCCTGATAGTTTAAACCCCCTTTTTTCGACTGCCAGTTTCTCACACACTTTAAAATACAAAGCAGGTAGTAATTTATACAAGGGAACAACTGGCAGACTGGCAGTATATTAACACATGAATAGAATATCACTTACTCTCTCCAGGTGCCCTGACTCTTGACTTGTTGTGCTCGCTTAGCTTGCAGCCATTTTAGTTTATAGGTCGTTCCTTTACCTGACACTCGCGAGACAACCTGGAACCCCTCCCCTTGAGCACATGTATATCCATATGCATACATACCTGCATCCATCTTCTTCACATTTCTACTTTGAAGGCTGCATGCTGCTCATCCAGCAGGTCCTTGAACCTCCGCTCAACCACCATGTGTCTGAACCTCTAGCTTTGCCCTGATGACAGGGTGGTGTTCTGGCTGGCTGTGTGTTTTGTCGGAGATCTCTGAAGCTTCAGTTCCAGCGCACTCAAACAAAAACTCATTCACCCATTTCCCCTTTGCACTGAGCCTGTTTTGTGAGTGTCTGAGTGGTCATTTAATCTGACCAATTCACTCTTTCTCCGAGCCTGTGCCCCAACCAGACCAATCAGCAACACCAGCAGATCTACATTACATCATTCTGAAATACTGATAGCTCGGGAAGACAGTTTAACTAACCAATAAAATGCAAGGTGTCCATTTGAGTGACAGCTCGATAAGAAGCCGGAGGACAGTGGTAAACCAGAGAACAGGGAGAAAGGTGACATTTGACCTCCTTGCAGTTCATGTTAATGTTATATAAGACCATGGGGAAACCAAACCTGTCACCTGTAACTAAGGTAAGTTCCCTTCCTTGAGTTACCCGGTGCACTGTATGGTAACTACGGGTTGGTTTGTAAACAAAGGTCTCCATCTACTAGTAATTATGTCTCGCACGCCCACGGAAAATCAGATTTAAAACAGATGAAATCAGGGTTATATGCAATTTTAGCAGCACATAACAGACTCGTCACTAGAGTTTTTAAACAAAATCATAGTTCTCTTACATGCAGAATAGCTAGAATCCAGTATACAAGTATCACTAGGTGATATGGTTGCAGACATTATCAGACTTCATAGACTGAAGGAGGGCTTATGAGTGTCTTTTTCTCTTCGTCAGCTCTAAAACCACAGCAATATAGAAACTAGTCCTGTTTGATGAAGGTTTCTTATCTCCAAACTGACATTTTTCAGGAAATTGGAAAAATTTGCATATTTTCCCATTAACAGAAGTACAAAGATGAATCTTTCATGAGGTACAATTTATTGGTCCTAGACTCATGAAATGTTCAGTGTATATTTAGGAGAGCTGTTGCTTTCAATGAAGGTGAAAAGTTATTAAAGCAATGCTCTGGAATAAATAACATTTTTAATATAGTGTTTAAAAACGTTAACATACTGTCGATGATTTATCTCATATACTATACGAAAATCTAATATATGGCCATAAATGGCCATATATAAATGGCCATTTATATATGAAATTCAAACATAAAGATATAAAACTGTAATTTTTTGTGAAGAAGCAACAACAAGTGGGACACAATCATGAAGTGGAACGAAATATATTGGATATTTCAAACTTTTTTAACAAATAAAAAAAAAAATTGGGTAAGCAAAATTATTCAGCCCCTTTACTTTCAGTGCAGCAAACTCTCTCAGAAGTTCCGTGAGGATCTCTCAATGATCCAATGTTGACCTAAATGACTAATGATGATAAATAGAATCCACCTGTGTGTAATCAAGTCTCTGTATAAATGCACCTGCTCTGTGATAGTTTCAGAGGTCCGTTGAAAGCACAGAGAGCATCATGAAGAACAAGGAACAAACCAGGCAGGTCCAAGATACTGTTGTGGAGAAGTTTAAAGCCGGATTTTGATACAGAAAGATTTCCAAAGCTTTGAACATCCCAAGGAGCACTGTGCAAGCGATAATATTGAAATTGAAGGAGTATCAGACCACTGCAAATCTACCAAGACCCGGCCGTCCTTCTAAACTTTCAGCTCATACAAGGAGAAGACTGATCAGAGACCATGATCACTCTGGATGAACTGCAGAGATCTACAGCTGAGGTGGGCGAGTCTGTCCATAGAACAACAATCAGTTCTATACTGCAAAAATCTGGCCTTTATGGAAAAGTGGCAAGAAGAAAGCCATTTCTGAAAGATATCCATAAAAAGTGTGGTTTAAAGTTTGCCACAACCCACCTGGGAGACACACCAAACATGTGGAAGAAGGTGCTCTGGTCAGATGAAACCAAAATCGAACTTTTTGGCAAGAATGCAAAACGTTATGTTTGGCGTAAAAACAACACAGCTCATCACCCTGAACACACCATTCCCACTGTCAAACATGGTGGTGGCAGCATCATGGTTTGGGCCTGCTTCTCTTCAGCAGGGACAGGGAAGATGGCTAAAATTGATGGGAAGATGGATGGAGCCAAATACAGGAACATTCTGGAAGAATGATGGAGTCTGCAAAAGACCTGAGACTGGGACGGAGATTTGTCTTCCAACAAGACAATGATCCAAAACATAAAGCAAAATCTAAAATGGAATGGTTCACAAATAAAGATATCCAGGTGTTAGAATGGCCAAGTCAAAGTCCAGACCTGAATCCAATCGAGAATCTGTATAAAGAACTGAAAACTGCTGTTCACAAACGCTCTCCATTCAACCTCACTGAGCTCGAGCTGTTTTGCAAGGAGGAATGGGCAAAAATTTCTGTCTCTCGATGTGCAAAACTGATAGAGACATACCCCAAGCGACTTACAGCTGTAATCGCAGCAAAAGGTGGCGCTACAAAGTATTAACTTAATTTTTCAGTTTTTTATTTGTTAAAATCTTTTGAAATATCCAATGAATTTCGTTCCACTTCATGATTGTGTCCCACTTGTTGTTGCTTCTTCACAAAAAATTACAGTTCAATATCTTTATGTTTGAAGCCTGAAATGTGGCAAAAGATCGAAATGTTCAAGGGGGCTGAATACTTTCGAAACGCACTGTATATTTTAAAATATATGAAAATATATGTTAATTTCATTTTTAAATGTGACATCCCATGTGGAAATCTAAAATATGGGCATATTTCTACATATTTAAATGTGACGTATATTAAAAAAATATATTACCACATATTTCACCTACATTCATGTATAGTGCATGAGCGTAGTCGAAGGGCATTTGGTGGGGATACATCCCCCTCAGTAATCCAAAACACAAAATTAATATTTTGCATTATTAAACCTAAACTCGATTTAACATCCAGAACCTGCATATTGTAACTTGGTGTGGTAAGTCCACAAAATAGAAGGTGAATTGCTGTTATGAATGAGATGTATGATTGTCTCTTCACTGTATGCATAGCATTAATTATTTTAGCAAGTCACTTTTGTTAATCATTGAGCGTAGCAACTTCCGTATATACCTGTCACTAACAAACACACTCATGGTTGGGTATCCCTCACATTTACTTAAAAGGCATGCTGGGATATATTAAAATACAACTTCTATATGATGGAATACAGTAACAGACTTAGTAACATAAAATGGATTAAAGTAATGGTCTTGGTATTGTAGATTAAAATACATTAAGGGCCATAGTACTGTAAATCAAATTACAGTAAGTGAGATGGTACTGTACATTACATTACATCAGCCGCGGTCGGTGGATCTAAATTGGGGAGGACGGGCTCGTATTACGCTCGGCACCGGAGTGAATGGAATGGTGCGCAATGAACAAAACCAATTGTTTTTTTGATTTGCACACATTCCATTCACTCCGGTTCTGAGCGTAATACGAGCCCGTCCTCCCCAATTAAGATCCACCGACCGCGGCTGCATTACATTATCATTTACTAATTGTGTTAATGTTAACTGGGGTATTTATTTTTACATTATTTTCACATTAATTAATGCAGTAAAATGCATTAAGTAATGTTATGAACAGTTAACAAAGGTGTCTAGTTTAACATTAGTTAATGTAGCAATAAGCAATAACTAATGGTTAATAACAGTTAAGTAAAGTGTCAGTTTTCCATTTACTTATGATGTTCATGTAAACTAAGGTATTCATCTATTCATTGTTGAATGGTTGGTAACATGCTATTAACCACAGTTTTTCCAATAATAAACACTATGTAACTGTTGACAAACCTCTTTTGTTAATGAATGTTTGATAAATATGTGAGATAGCATGTATGTCTCGAGGGTCACAGCTTAACCATTTGCTTATGAAAATTATTTTTTATTGATATTTAAGCGTTATTGTCCACTTATGTCCTCCATAATTCCAACATATGACTTACTTTTGGTACTTTTTGGTCATTTTTTTCAGAGGTTTGTTTCTTCCTTTATCTTTATGTAGACGTTAACTTAAAGCACAACCAATATAGATTGTTATGCTATACAAGCATTACTTAACCATAATTGTCCATTTTGGTGAATGGTCTTTGTTTGCCTTATTGTAAAGGTGAAACCGTATTATGTAACACTTGGTAAATGGTTAAGAATGCTGAATAATCATTACTTAACCAGTTGTTGATGCTCTATGTTTGCCTTATTGTAAAGTTGTAAACATATACATCTTAAGAAACACTTGATAAATGCTTAATAGTCCTGAATAAG
>JACXGM010005198.1:17506-35890 GCA_016801145.1 Umbra pygmaea
AACGTCTACCAGACGGCAGTAGTGAGAAGAGATCACGGCCTGGGTGGCTGTGGTCTTTGACGATGTTCTTTGTTTTCCTAAGGCATCGCTTATGGTAGATGCCTTGCACGGAGGGGAGGCAGCAGCCAATGATGCGCTCCGCTGACTTCACCACCCTCTGAAGGGCCTTACGATCAGCAGCGGAGCAGCTGCCGTACCAAGCTGTAATGCAGCCTGAGAGGATGCTCTCAATGGTGCACCTGTAGAAGTTTGTTAGAATCCTGACAGACATGCCAAACTTATTGAATCTCCTCAGGAAGTATAGGCGCTTTTGGGCAGTTTTTGTTACCGAGATTGTCTGTCTGGACCATGTGAGGTTGTCGCTGATGAACACACCGAGGAACTTGAACTCTGAAACTCTCCCGACTTCAGCTCCATCGATGTGTATGGGGGCAGGACCCTCCCTCTGCTGCTTTCTAAAGTCCACTATCGTCTCTTTTGTCTTGCTGACGTTGAGAGAGAGGTTGTTGCTCTGGCACCAGGTAGCCAAGGCTCTTACCTCTTCTCTGTAAGCAGTCTCATTGTTGTTGGAGATGAGACCTAGGATGGTTGTATCATCAGCAAACTTTATGATGGTGTTGGAACTGTGTGTGGCCACACAATCATTTAGGCAGGTGATGTAAGGTTTTTTTGGAACCGGGATAATGGTGGCCTGCTTGAAGCAGGAGGGGACTGCAGACTGTGTTAGGGAGAGGTTGAATATGGAGGTGAATACCCCCGCAAGCTGGTCGGCGCATCCTCTTAGAACACGGCCTGGAATACCATCTGGCCCTGGAGACTTCTGCGGGTTCACTCTTTTGAAAGCTCTCCTTACGTCAGCCACCTCCAGGGTCAGAGTGCAGTCGTCTGGGTTCTCAGCCAGCTTTTCCGGGGTGGTGTTGGCCACCTCGAACCGTGCGAAGAAGGTGTTGAGCTCGTCGGGGAGTGAGGCGGGGTGGTGGGTGTCACAGCTCTTCCTGCCTTTGTACTACGTTATCTGCCGTAGTCCACTCCACATGCGTCTGGGGTCGGAGCTGTTGTAATTGGACTCCAATTTGTCCCTGTAGTCTCTTTTAGCATCTCTGATGGCCTTCCGTAGGTCATATCTGGCCCTCCTCAGAGCCTCTGGGTCCCCAGAGTTATAGGCAGAATTACTGCATGGTTTGGAAATCTATCTGTACAGCTAAGGTCGCAAATTTCTTATCTGGTACAAACTGCCCTGAAAGTTCTGACCCATCACATATTCTCTACTCAGAGTACCAGCTCCTCACATCTGGTAAAAGATTTAGGGTTCTGAATAAATAAACAAACAAATTTGTTCCCAGTTCAATCAAGGATTTGACTTCTATGAAGTAACGTTAATACTCTGGTCTAAGGGGTTGTAATAATTTTGTGTGTGTGTGTGTGTGTGTGTGTTGTTTGTCTTCTTTTTTATGGATATGTAGCCTATTATGTAAGGTGATGAATATGACTTTATTGTGTGCTACTGTGTGTTGATGTTGTTGGGAAGGATGAACTACAGTGCTACTATGCCAAAATCATCAGTATTAAAACAATAAATGACCTGAAATATTTCAGTTGGTGTGCAATGAATCTAAAATATATGAAAGTTTAATTTTTATCATTACATTATGGAAAATAATGAACTTCATCACAATATGCTAATTTCTTGAGAAGGACCTGTATATATATCTTTTCATATTTTGAAGCCTCAAGATTTTATCTGATGGTATTTACATCCATATTAGATGAAACACAAAAAAGTCTGACCTTTAATCAAAAATCTAAAATAAAAATGTGGATCATTTCTAGGCAAAATAAATAATAGCAAATTCAAGTCAAACTGCTAGTAGATCTGTTGGTCCATCTATTCTAGTGGTAATGATCTTGTTTGCATTTTATTTCATAGTTGAGTTGGCTTTGTGGTTTGGATCCTTGTCTTGTTGAAAGGTGAAATACTATTTAATTTCATGTTTCTGGCAGAAGACAGCAGGGATTGCAACAAAATGTGTTGATATTTGGAAAATGTCTTGTTCTCTTTATAAATACCAGAGCCTGTGTCCCTGTTAAAGCGAAGCAGCCCCACAACATGATGCTGCCATCACCATTCTTGACAGAAGTTACAGTTGTACTTTTTTTAATGAGCTGTGTTGGCTTTGCTAAAAATGCTTTAGCTAGTGAGCCTGTTCCAATGGCAGCCATACAGGCCCAATCCATAACACCCGCTACATGTTTCACGGATAAGGTGACATACTTTGGATCATGGACATACATTTTTTTCATCACTCTGGTACCTGTTAATCTTTGTCTCATTTCTCCACAACACTTTTTATTCAGAACTGATGGTGGTTTTTAGCAAACTGTATTCTCGCCTTCAGGCTTATCAGTGATCTGGTAGTGTACCCTCTGTAGTCCTGCTGGTATAGTCTTTTACATATGACACATCTACACCTGCATCGAATAGAGTATTTTTGATCTGTTGTTGGGTTGTTGTCAGTGGGTTTTCTTCATAACTGAGTTCACTGGTAGCTTTTTTCTTGTTAATAATGAACCAAACAGTTGACTTTGGTTTTTATAATGTTTCTGATTGATAGATTATTTCTTCTGAGCCTTATGACTGCCAGCTTCATTTGTACCGAAGATGCCCGCAGTTCAGGCCTGGCCGAACATCACCAAGGAAGATACCATGCATCTGATGATGTCGATGCATTGCAGACTTCAAGCAGTCATTGCCTGTAAAGGATGTCTGACCAAATATTGACAATTACTACATTATTCTAGTCTATGTTAAATTATCCAATGTTTGTTGGTTCCTGAAAATGTGGGGACCATGTACAAAGGTGCTTTGAGTTCTGAGCAGTTCATATAGCTGAAATATATGAATATACCCTCAATTTAAAGCACACAGTCTGCACTTCAACCTCATTGTCCTTGTATCCTTGATAATGTACAGAACCAAAATTACAAAAACATGGTCACTGTCCAATAGATTATGGCGCTGCTCACTGTACTTGGTTACAAGATCTTATTAAAGGTAAAGAAAGTTCTGACAGGATTTTCCATGGCCTTTATCAAACCAATAGCAGCATTTTCAAGGGTGTGTAGACTTACGATATCCTCCAATTCTCATTACAATTATACTAAAGTACTTTGTTTTCTTACTTACTCGCGTATCTTTTGTATGCAATGATTTGTTTATTAAATTATTTCATATTTATGTCAATGGAAAACAGTCTAATGTCTCACAAGAGGTTGTTTCATTTGATTCTATGAACCACACAGACAATATCTAGATCTCTACTGCCCTCTAGTAGAACATACATAGGACGCTTTAACACTATAGAATTATCTCATTGACTGATCAATGAAGAAATATTTGGTTTCATTCAGATCCCCTTATTCTTCTGCTGTAGTTGTTTTCCAAATGTGTTGCCAATGTGAAAAAACGAGAGATAGCTCACCTGTTAAGGAGACTTCATTTTTACATTTTAGTCATTTATTCTCCCAGAGTGATTTACACTAAGTAGAGACATTCTCCCTGGAGCAACTTAGGGTGAATTGCCTTGCCCAAGGACAACATTTTGCACATCCGGGAATTAAACCGGCAACCTTACGACTAATAGTCCAACTTCTCACAAATGTGCCGGTTCGATTCCTGGCTGTGCCAAATGGCACTGTGTCCTTAAGCAAGCCACTTTACCCTAACTTGCTCCACAGAGCATGTACCTGTGCTTACAGCAATTCACTCTAGATAAGAGCATCTGCTAAATGACTGAAATGTAGTGCAAATCAAACACAGAACCTTCTTGCTGTGAGGCCACTATACCTACTGCACTACTGCTGTGAGTGCAATCTAGTAGGCCACGATACCTGCCCAATAACATTGTTTTTCCTTGTATGTTAGCTCAAGTGTAACCTATTCCATGGTTACTGCCCTTCCACTTTCCATACCAACTGATCTACCCCTCATTTAAACCTCATTTGCACAAACTGTACCTATACATCCTATGATATACTGACTATGTGCATTTTATGTACTTCATGTGTATCTTATCGTCTTCTTGCACCATTGCTCTTTATTTTGGACAGGTCGCCAATCTGTTTTCAATTGACACACCTGGTTAAATAAATGTGATATAAAAATAAATAAATCAAGTGTGTTAACCCAAAGATGTACAATGTCAAGAATGAAACCACCAATAACTTTGCTGGAGAGAAGGGCTAATGAATTAGTTTTATTGTTTTAAGAAATAGAAAAGCAGTTTCACAGAATCCATTCACTCATAAAAAAGCCTAAAAACAGCAATCAAACATTGTCTCTTGCATATATAGTGTCATTCCCTGGTGTTGTTTAATGTTAACTGTCTTCCTTGTGTCCCGTCCTCCATGGCCAGTGAGATAGCCAGATATGATAGCAGACAGACAGCAAGAGGAAGGAAAACTCAAGGTTGTGAGAAAAGGAGGGGATAATGTTGAAACAGCCTCTTTTTGTCCTATAGCTGTCTGATAAGCACACCGTACATGGTTCACGACAGAGTCCAGTGGTAAGTCTAGTAAATAGAAGGCTCGTATTCCCTATATAGTGCATTTATAGTGCATAGAAGATTTGAGCCCTGCTTATTAGCAGTGCACTATATAAGGAATAGAGTGCCATTTGGAAAACAGATGAATAATATCAGAAAACGTGTTGATATGAAACAGGCAATAGAAATCATTCACTAAAACATGAACAGATTTGTCTTTCCATCTTAAAATTAGTTTGAAATTAGTTAAGACTTAAAAAGCTGATTAAAACATGATGAGAAAGGGATGACACAAGCAGAAGAGGATGAAAAAGCAGGAATGTTGTCTGTCAACAGCAAAGAAAATACAACTTTAGTTTCAGCTTAAAATAAGGTCAAAGCAGTAGAAACATTTTTAAGTTTTACACAAAAACGCACACAACCTTTAGACAGTTCTGAAATGAAGGATACACGTGCGTGTGATAATGCCACCAAAAACCTCTCACAAGTTCATTTGATTCAAACCTGGCATCTGTTACAGTAAATGTAGTTGACAGATCTCACATTCATTTCAATTTCAAAAAGAAATAATCTAATGGGAACATTGGTTAAAAAAACAAAATGTAACATTAGCACATGGTTAAATACTTGGCTGTGTCTGTTTCTATGAATGTAGTGCACACAGGGCACAATGGTATGACCCATAAAGATTTTATGACATCTGAACATGTAAAGTCTTGGTTCGGATCCAACATCCAAAACCACAGGAAAAAGTTTTTTAGCAACAACGTTGAGAGACGATTCTGCCTCCTCAAAGGCACTGTAGGCTATTACTACAGGGCTCTGGCCGAAAGCCTTTCACTAAATAGGAAATTTGATAATCTGGGTTAACTCACAAGTAGAATATTGCACAGCTTAATTAAGTAAGCACTACCTTTGCCAAATCCTGATATGCCTGAATAATCACAGAAGAAACTGAAACACCGGTACTAGTGCAGCTCACTAAACACACTTTGCGTTCAGTCCGGCATTCTTTAGGTTTACGCGTAGAAACAGCCCAGAGAGACTTTGTGCCATTTGGGACTCAAACTCAGCATTATATTATTTTAAGATTAACTTCATATTAAAAGCTTAACTGGAAAATGGAATTGACCCAAATCATAACGATGTGTTACTACATTAATATGCAATAACTCATACTCTCCAAAAGCATAAAAACACTCACTTGATGTTGGCAATCTTTTTCAGACATATCTGTCACCTGAGATTAAGTATTAAAAGGTTTCAAGATACACCAGATCTGATTTCTCTTGCAGTCTGCATCCCAAATGACACAATATTCCCAACATTGTTCACTATTGCTGTAGTGCACAAAAGAGCCCAGGTCCAAGGCAGGAAAACCATGCAGAATAACTGTCCCAATTACAAGAGCCATTGTATATTATTTGACCTTCATAACACAGTAAAAAGCAAGAGTTAAGTCACATCACTGTCCAAGATGAAAAAAAATAAGAATAATTTGACAATATAAACTAAAAGACAATGAATTGATCTTGGTTAGGAGCATCAAGGCTGGTATAATGTGAGGCAGGACAAATACTAGCCAGACACATCAATGATGCTCTACAGCAGTGGCTCCCAACCAGGGGTACTAGGACCCCTGGAGGGACCTGATCCACAGGGGGCACTTATGACACCATAGGCTGACAAGCAATATTAACATTATCAGGTACTTTAGGGGTATTCCTTACAGAGCATAATTCAGTTGCTGTTTCAATAACCTCTAATGTATGGGAGCCATTAGTCCAGAGCAGCGGCTTTCAAAATGCTTTGTGAACTCTTGCTGTTTAAACAAGCATGTTGATTATTGATAGGCCTGCCTCTGTAGCATTAAGAATGGTGGTCTTCCAACGTTTAACATGATGCATGAAACTCCTGTGCAGAAACAATTCGGGGTCAAAGTAGGAGGCGATTAGAGTACCACTTACCAACACAACACAGAGTAAGTAACACGTTATTTCAACAAAGGCTTGGTAGCTTGACCAACGTGATACTTGCTGCCGGCAGGAGGAAATGTATTGTCAGAAAGGCACAATGTTATGAATAGGATGAAAGTACTCAGTCAAATCTCTATTACATTCTGCCTGACATCCCTTTACATAAACACACACAGACGCAAGCGTGCAGAACAACCAGCACGTCTCATAAATATAGGCACATAAAGAGAGTAGTGTAATCTTGGACTGTATTACATGGCATTTCATAAAGTCCATAAAACCTGTTGTGTTGTGGTACGTGTGTGTACAAAACACATGCATGCATCCTAACATGCTGTTTATAGCACACAGGAGTGTCACAGTGACTGTGTGGGTGAGTGTTTATTTTTTCAGACAAAACCTAAATAGATGAAAATAGGCACATCTTATTATTAAGGAACAGAGTCAACATCTGTGTCCCGCCTCCAAGCGTGTCTTCCAATGGCACTTTTAGCCTAGCCCAGTTTCATCCAATGGCAATTGGATCACACTTCTTCAAAAAAGGCCATTTGAGCCATGTAGGCAGAGTTTCTCTGAAAGAACAAAAAACAACAATTACTTTTGAGAAAGAGAAAAGTACATCTTACATTACTATAATGACTGCATTGCTGAGCCGGGAAGATTTTCAATGTACAAGCAACTACATCTGCAACTGTACATCCTATAGGCTACATCTGACAAATAAATGTAAAAACTTGAAAATCACATTACATTTGCCTCAGATAACGTACAACGATATGACTAGAATTCTTTAATTGGTTAACGTTGTAGTTAAGCCACACCAGGTAGTGCTTGGTTTAACCATGATGTGCATCATGGCGATTTATCTGGTAGCTAGGACAGCATGCTATCAGATGTCTCCCCAACACAATGACAGAGTAGTCTTTATACTCAAACTATAGGGCATGCAGGGTGGTTCTGGAAGGTAGCATGTTAGTTTGTACATTACTATGGGGTATCTACGTGGTAAGAGAGTTGCATATTCATGTATAGGCCTGCTGCATGCGCATCCGTCAATATGTTGAGTGAGTGACATGAGAATATTTACTTTTCAGTTGGCCAAAATGTTTTGATTCATTGTAGGGGAGAATATCTGATTGAAAATATATTATTGACATAGCAACATTTTGTTATGTTTAAAAGCAACAGAAGTAATGTAGAATTAAAGGCATGTGCTTCAAGTAGGGCTGAGTGATCATATGATTACATTGACTGTTAGCGATTGATGACAGCCTGTGTCGATGGCGACGACATAACAGTCACGTCAAACACAATGTTTAATGAACTTGTCTAGTGCCGCCGTCTCTGGCAGCATGGTTCAGTGCAGTGAGAAGCACAATGTGTAAATTGCAAAAGCCTATTCTGGTATTTTCCATTTGACGTAGTGTCCCTGCATGAATTCAAAACTGAAGTGGTACATATCATACTGTACAATGAGCGGAGGGCACCAAGCAGCACAACATTGGGCACAACTTATTTAGCAAATCTTTCCATGATCAGCAATAACACTCTAGCTGTAATCAAATTCAAAATAGATACTTTTTGCAACTGCCTAATTGCTTAATGATGTGAGCTGGAATGAGATTATTGCAAGTGGGTGGGGGTGAAATAACGGTACCTACTGTAGCCTATCAATGACAATACAGGTTAATTGATTCTGTATTCAATGACAATACAGGTTAATTGATTCTGTATTCAATGACAATACAGGTTAATTGATTCTGTATTCAATGACAATACAGGTTAATTGATTCTGTATTCAATGACAATACAGGTTAATTGATTCTGTATTCAATGACACATTCTCCCTAAGCAGTGATTCTGATAGCGGGTCCGGTCTGAATTTCATATATAATGTTTTTTATATAAAAAGAAGTTACATATAATAACACTATCAATTAGCTGCTGGATTATTTGTCAGATTTTCTTTTTTGTAGCCCATGCTTATGAATAGTTTTTTATTTTGTTAGTGATTACTGTATGCATTACATGGAATATAACAAGAATATAACCAACTTCTTTTAGGCAGGATATTTGTATCTAAATTTCAGTTTAGGAAAGGACCGTGGTAAAAAAAAAATGGATGTGCACATTGAGTGAATAATTTACAAACATTTGAGTTTGCCATTAAATTACCATTAGATCCAGAAATATTTGGACACCTGACACAATTTTCTAAATTTTGGTTCTGTACGCCACCACAGTAAATTGATGAAATTGAAGTGCAGACTTTTTGCTTTAATTCAAGGCCTTGAACAAAAATATTGAATGAAACAGTTAGGAATTGCAACCCTTTTCATACACAGTCCCTTTATTTCAAGGAAAATAATTACACAAATTCACACAAGCATTTAAGACTTTGTCAATAATCCTTTGCAGGCAATGACTGCTGAAGTCTGGAACGCATGGATATCACCAAATGCTGGTTTTCCTTCTCTGATGCTTTACTGCAGCTGTCTTCAGTTGTTGTTCATTCTTGGGTTTTTCTGCCTTAAGTTGTCTTCAGCAAGTGAAATTGATGCTCAATCGGATTGAGATCAGATGATTGACTTGGCCATTGCAGAATATTCCACTTCTTTTCCTTGAAAAACTCCTGAGTTGCTATCGCAGTATGTTAATTGTCATTTTCCATCTGTAAAGTGAAGTGCTGTTCAATCAACTCTGCTGAATTAGGCTGAATCTGAGCAGACAATATATCCATTTACAATTCAAAATGAATCTGTCTAATTCTGTCACATCATCAATAAACACTAGTGACCCAGTGCCATTGGAAGCCATGCATGCTCATGCCATCACATTACCTCCACCGTGTTTAACAGATGATGTGGTAGGCTTCGAATGAGTCGTTTCAACCCTTCTCCGTACTTTTTTCTTCCAATCATTCTGTTACAGGTTGATCTTAGTTTCATTGTCCAAAGAATGCTGTTCCAGAACTGGGCTGGCAAAATCTGGCCTTTCTATTCTTGAGCTTTATGAATGGTTTGCACCTTGTGAAGTCTTCTCTTTATAGTAGACTTGGCTAATGATATGCCTACCTCCTGGATCACTTGGCTGGAAGTTGTGAAGGGGTTTTTCTTTGCGATGGAATTGATCCTATGATCATCCAAAATCACATGCCACTTTGCAGCTAGGCGCTAACACCTGGCCCTGAATAAATGACATTAATTGATGAATGGGTGACAACCCAGACAAAGACCATGAGCCTTGGCTGAATTGGAAAGAACCTAACAATGAGCAGCATGTCTACACTCTTTTTTTACCCACAGTCTTCACAACACCAGTTACATTACTTATCAGTTCCATGTTGGATAAAGAATCGTGACAGGATGTGAAATACTAAACACATCTAAAATTATAAGAGGAACTCATCTGAATGATAATAAAAATATATTATAATAATAATAATTAAATAGTTACTATGCTTCGAAGTTGATCCAAGACATTATTTTAGCATTCAGCTCATTTATCTGCATGTGTACCTCATATTGTCTGGTTTAAGTGTTGGGGTCGTTTACATTTTGTAAAGATTTCACTTAAAGATTTTTATGCTTTTCTCAGAGTGTTGGAAAGGAGTTTGAAATATGTAGCCCAGGGGTATTCAAATAAAATTCAAAGAGGTCCACTCACCTAAGGCCCAAACATTTTACATTTACATTTGAGTAATTTAGCAGATGCTTTTATCCACAGCGTGCATACATTTAAATCAGTAGTGAGGGCATTCAATATCTAAAACAGTGAATGAGCAAAATTAAGTCCTGGAAAGAGGGTCAAACAAATAAACTAAACATTTTAAAAAGACAACACCACAAAAAACAAGGGAACACTCAAATCACCAATTGGGTCTCGATAACCGAAACATTTTAAAGCTCAAAATCTTTACCGTACATTGTGTCATTCAGTGAGAACACAATAAATTAACGATGGTTACACTAAAATCCAAAAAGGTCTGGGGAATATGAGGGCCAGTCAATGGCATCACTGCTTTCATCATCCAGGAACTGCCTACACACTCCATCAGGAGGAATCCGGGGGCCCACAGCATCAGCGTAAGATCTGACACGTCTGTCCTGTGCTCAGTGTGAACCTGCTCTCATCTGTAAAAAGAATGGGGCACCAATGGCGGACCTGGAAATTCTGGTGTTCTCTGGCAAATGCCACTCGGGTTGCATGATGTTGGGCTGTGAGCACAGGTCCCACTAGAGGACGTAGGGCCCTCATGCCACCCTCATTGAGTCTGTTTCTGACAGTTTGGTCAGAAAATTGCACACTAGTTGCCTGCTGGAGGACGTTTTGTAGGGCTTCGGTTGTGCTCCTCCTGTTCCTCCTTGTACAAAGGAGCAGACATTGTCCTGCTGCTGGGTTGATGCCCTCCTATGGCCCTGTCCAAGTCTCCTTGTGTAATGGCACATCTCCTGGATCTCCTCAATGCTTTTGAGAATCTACAGGGAGACACAGCAAACCTTCTTGCGATGGCATGTACGGTTGTGCCATCCTGGAAGAGCTGGACTACCTGTACAACCTGAATGATCTGCGGGTACCACCTCATGCTACCAGTCGTGACAAGGACACTAGCAAAATGCTAAACTGATGAAGAATCAGTCAGGAAAGATAAGAAGAGAGCAATTCTCTGTAGCCACCACCTGCAAGACCATTCCCTTTTTGGGGGTTGTCTTGCTGTTGCCTCTCCAGTGCATCTGTTATCACTTTCATTTGCACCACAACAGGTGATACTGATTCACAAATCGCTTATGCTTCCTAACTGGACAGATTGATATCCCTGGAGTTTCACTGACGAGGTGTTATTCGGTGATGATTGTGTTTTGCCTTCTTTTTTTTAGCAGTGTGGATAAGTAATCATAAATAAAAGTATGGGAGAGTTTCTCATTTCTCTTCCAAACATATAGATGATTGACACAACAGGTTTCACATCTATCCCCCTCTCCATTATGGCCAGCAGGTCCGGTATGCACTTACCTAAAGGATTATTAGGAACACCATACTAATACTGTGTTTGACCAAATTTCGCCTTCATAACTGCCTTAATTCTACGTGGCATTGATTCAACAAGGTGCTGAATGCATTCTTTAGAAATGTTGGCCCATATTGATAGGATAGCATCTTGCAGTTGATGGAGATTTGTGGGATGCACATCCAGGGCACGAAGCTCCCGTTCCACCACATCCCAAAGATGCTCTATTGGGTTGAGATCTGGTGACTGTGGGTGCCATTTTAGTACAGTGAACTCATTGTCATGTTCAAGAAACCAATTTGAAATGATTTAAGCTTTGTGACATGGTGCATTATCCTGCTTGAAGTAGCCATCAGAGGATGGGTACATGGTGGCCATAAAGGGATGGACATGGTCAGAAACAATGCTCAGGTAGGCCGTGGCATTTAAACGATGCCCAATTGGCACTAAGGGGCCTAAAGTGTGCCAAGAAAACATCCACCAAACCATTACACCACCACCACCAGCCTGCACAGTGGTATCAAGAAATAGAAAAGACTCTACCATCTGAATGTCTCAACAGAAATCGAGACTCATCAGACCAGGCAACATTTTTCCAGTCTTCAACTGTCCAATTTTGGTGAGCTCTTGCAAATTGTAGCCTCTTTTTCCTATTTGTAGTGGAGATGAGTGGTGTATACCCGTTGGGGTATTCTACTGTTGTAGCCCATCTGCCTCAAGGTTGTGCGTGTTGTGGCTTCACATATGCTTTGCTGCATACCTCGGTTGTAACGAGTGGTTATTTCAGTGAAAGTTGCTCTTCTATCAGCTTGAAGCAGTCGGCCCATTCTCCTCTGACCTCTAGCATCAACAAGGCATTTTTGCCCACAGGACTGCCGCATACTGGATGTTTTTCCCTTTTCACACCATTCTTTGTAAACCGTAGAAATGGTTGTGCGTGAAAATCCCAGTAACTGAGCAGATTGTGAAATACTCAGACCGGCCCGTCTGGCATCAATAACCATGCCACGCTCAAAATTGCTTAAATCACATTCTGATATTCAGTTTGGAGTTCAGGAGATTGTCTTGACCAGGACCACACCCCTAAATGCACTGAAGCAACTGCCATGTGATTGGTTGAGTAGATCATTGCATTAATGAGAAACTGACCTGGTGTTCCTAATAATCCTTTAGGTGAGTTTATGTCCTCCCCTCTAAAGTGTTTTACTGGTGTAACACGTAAGAGATCCTCACAAAATCCCTGATACATGCACAAACATTTTTGTGCATGCTACGTTTAGTGAACAGTTGCTTGCATGTTATTGGGGTGTGAATGAATGGGGAACTCTGGTAGATCACTCCTAATGGGCTCTGAGTTTATTTTCCGCACCCTTACTTCTGACTTCTCATTTTTTATCAAAATATCTGTGCCTTCACATTGTCACATTTCAAAATTTTGAGCGGGCCATAATGTCATTCCCTCCGTCATCTATCAATCCCAATTTCGCTTACCCATTCCGCTCGCAGACTTCAAGGGTTTCTATTGGTCTATGTGCACTTTAAACTAGGCGGGTGATGGTTATTAAATAACCGTGAGGCCAGTCTTTGAACCCGCTCAACAGAGTTTAATGGCAAGTGTGGGGGCGGGGCAAGCAAGGCGGCCTACCATTTAAGAAAACACCTATTCATTAGAATGGAAAGAAGGTGAATAGTCTGTTTCTTTCCCGACTGAGGTGAAAATATGGATCTTGTTATAAAAAAGTTAAATCAGCTGTTTACGCATATTTGGTATTAAAACTTCACACAAAAAGCGTAACTCAAACTGTATTTACAGCCTAGTATAGTAAGGTGATGGGTGAGATACAAAGACGACTTTGTGAACATGGAGATTATCAGGTCAATTGTGTTAAACGACGAAGTGTTACAGAGGTGCTTCCTACAAATTGTTGGGTGATAGCGGTGATTTCACATTTCGGTTTTAAACCATGATGGGAATGGAAAACCAAAAATCCTTGATAAGCTTGTTTGCAGAATATCTGAAAACTGTATTTGCTGCGGTTGGCATTTGTAACAATCTCCGTAACCACTTGAAGATTAATCTACACGGAAATTTGGATTAAACTGCTTCGCTGCTGCTCAACCATCCACCAGTTCAAAGGCAGTAGAATATGGCCTACTGTTATTACAACAGTCGTTATTCGTCTTTTATTCTTTGGTGAAGGTATGTAGATTTCATCATTTGTAATTAACTAAATAATTTTTATGCAGCTCTTAGAGAATTAAGAGACTTTTGTTAACTGTGTGTGATTTAGCTAGCTACTTAATAGAAAGCACGTTCATTGCTAGTTGGCTTGCTGTTAATCCTAAATAAATGTGTAGTGAGTAATTAGTGTCTGCTCATTAATTATTCAAAGGCAATTCAAACTAAGTTGTGTGCTGCTATCGGGCAGTCTTATAACAAACCAACATCGCCGCTGCACCCCCACCACCAACATCACCCCCCCCGACGACGGTTATGTTAATAATCGTCATCTTTGACCAACGTCATAACAGTAATCAACAATTCCGCACACCCCTACTGTAAACAATTGCTTTGATTGGCTACATTGTGTGAAGTGATTTAAACAACACACGTGTCTGAGCGAGAAACCCTTGCATCTCCCTTGGGCTAACTAAACTGCGCCCGTCAAAAAAACAAGAAGCTCCATCAATATTATTAATATGTTTTTTGGTCTGGAGGGAACCATCGTGGCATCTGGACACGTACCGAGGTTCACTATCTGGTGATGGCTGGAGTAGCCTATTTTTCACATTCACAATGGATATAAAAGCCCCCTAATATTCTGTATGAGGTGACGACCTTTAGGCTACTTTCTAAATCTCTGCCTACTAAAATCTTGGCCAATTATCGACAGAAATACATTTGTGCACAGGATAAATAACAGGCTATATACTGAAGCCCTAGAATACTTAACAAATGAATTAGAGCCCAAATTAGCTAAAGACAGCCACATAGTGAGATATGTAATGCATTCAAATCTTAAACACATTTCATATTAAGAAGGTCTCTCTGTGCTTTCAACGGACCTCTGAGACTATCACAGAGCAGGTGCATTTATACGGAGACTTGATTACAGACAGGTGGATTCTATTTATCATCATTAGTCATTTAGGTCAACATTGGATCATTCAGAGATCCTCACTGAACTTCTGGAGAGAGTTTGCTGCACTGAAAGTAAAGGGGCTGAATAATTTTGCTCGCCCAATTTGTCAGTTTTTTATTTGTTAAAAAAGTTTGAAATATCCAATAAATTTCATTCCACTTCATTATTGTGTCCCACTTGTTGTTGTTGCTTCTTCACAAACAATTACAGTTTTATATCTTTATGTTTGAAGCCTGAAATGTGGCAAAAGGTCGAAATGTTCAAGGGGGCCGAATACTTTCGCAAGGCACTGTACTTAAGCAGCTCTAGTGTAGAGCATAAACCATGAATTCATCCAACCAAGCTATAATTGATATTGCATGTGAGAGCTTATCTTTCAATGCAAGAAAAGTAAAAACAATTTATGGCTTGCATGAAATTAGGTATTTTTTTAATCAATTGGGGTCTAATACAAATTAGATGCCATTACCACTCATCAGTAATATATTTCATGTCGGATATGGCAACCTCAGATCCCACTCGGATTGGACAGTTCATGTAAATAATAATTTATTTCATTGGTCTTTTCAGATGAGAAACAAGAGTATTAGGGTGGTTCAGACATTAGATGAGTAACATCTGTTTTTCTTACATTACTATGGGGCATGTAAGGTGGTTCTGGGGGGTAGCCACGGGCCTCGTTGCGGAAGCTATACACTCCAGCCTGCTGCTGTTGCTGCTCCTCCAGTTTCAGAGACTCAATCTCAGACTTCAGCTCCTTCAGCTGGTCCTGCAGATGCTTGCTTTTCTCCACATACTCCAGTCTGATAAAGGTGGGTTAGGGGTAAGCAAACAAAACAGGGAAGCCGAGACAGAGACGAAATATATCAGTCGCATGTGGTATTAACACTTTCAGGAGGAAGGGGAAGCACTAAAGAGCCATCCATTTGATAAGAGGGCTATAGGCTCAGGGTTTCCTTATTGAGGGCCAAACTCACCTCTCCCTCTCTATCTCCATGGACAGTCTCTTCATGTCAGAGTCTTTGAAGTCGATCTGCATCGATCCAGAATCCAGAACCATTTCTCCTCCCTCTGGCGGAGGAGGTGGGGAGGAGTAGGCTGCTATGATCTGGAACAGAAGGGGGGCAGTTAGAGACAGGGGCATGTAGGAGGAGGGAGTTGGATTTACGGGACCTCTACTGGATGCTGTTGGACATTAGTATGGTTATGGTGTTGAATACTGGGGAAGTGTTTCTGGTTATGGTGTTGAGTGTACTGAGAAGGTGAAATTAATAACCTGTATCATCTCCGAAAAAAGTATATAGGCATTATTTTAGCAATAACAGGTTTTTCTACAGATGTAGCTCTCTGCCAATCAGATGTTTAATTCATAGTTTCAAATTTGGGAATTTATCACAGTAAACCCATGTGATGCCTGCCCACATGCCATTAGAATTGTGTCAGGAAGAGATATTTTTCATATATATGCAAAATCCTGCATCAGAATAAAGTTTATGGGCATACAAAGTATTAACAGGTAACTTACATCTACGTCAAGTTCAGCAGACCATTTTACTGACTCTCATGCACTTGGGTAATGTTTGAAGGTCTGTCACAATTACTACGTAATTGTGATTATTGGAAGGGACAGCAATTATTTTGAATAATGGCAATTACTTGGATAGTTTCTTTCATCGATTTCCATCCAAATTAGTTAATTTTACACTATCGTATGGACGTCTGCCTTAGTGATGATGCAGTGCATTTGACAGCTCCAGAGAAAGTTGTGTAGATAGTCTAGTAATTTGCTGCTTTCATTATGTTTAAATATCATTATATATAATTTAGTTAATATTGTTGTGCAATGCAATTCGACCAAACAGTTGATCTATCATTTAATTTTTGCTGCATTACAAGTGCATACACATCGCTTATTTATCCCATAAACATTTGATCAGCCAACGAAAAAAAGCCAGTATAAAACAGTTTTAATAGTATTTAAATATAATAATTATTCACTTACAAATGATTGTATGGAAGCATACAGTTGCTTTGTTTTTCCCTCATTTTATATTAACTTTATTAAATAATTCAAGCATCCTTAAGGAGGACCAGCCTACAGTGCATAAGGAAAGTATTCACAGCGTTTCACTTTCCACATTTTGTTATGTTACACCCTTATTCTGAAATGGATTACATTTATTATTTCCCTCAAAATTCTACAAACAATACCCCATAATGACAGGGTGAAATAAGTGTCTTTGAAATCCTAGCAAATTTATTAAAAATAAAAACAAAAAAGCACATGTACATAAATATTCACAGCCTCTCCTCAAAACTTTGCTGAATCACCTTTGGCAGCAATTACACAGCATCCGGTCTTTTTGAGTATGATGCTACAAGCTTGGCATACCTATTTTTTAGCAGTTTCTCCCATTCTTCTTTGCAGGACCTATCAAGCTCCATTAGATTGGATGGGGAGCGTCAGTAAACAGCCATTTTCAGAGCTATCCAGAGTCTGGGCTATGCCTGAGCTACTCAAGGACATTCACAGAGTTGTCTTATAGCCACTCCTTTGTTATCTTGGCTGTGTGCTTAGGGTTGTTCTCTCGCTGGAAGATTAACCTTCACCCCAATCTGAGGTCCAGAGTGCTCTGGAGCAGGTTTTCAGCAATGATGTCTCTGTACATTGCTGCATTCATCTTTCCCTCGCTCCTGACTCGTCTTCTAGTTCCTGCCACTGAAATCATGCCCACACCATGATGCTGCCACTACCATTCTTCACTGTAGGGATGGTATTGGCCAGGTGATGAGCGGTGCCTGGTTTCCTCACATGAGTTCAATCTTAGTTTCATCAGACCAGAGAACTTTGTTTCTCGTGGTCTAAGAGTCCTTCGGGTGCCTTTTGGCAAACTCCAGGGGGGCTCTAACGTGCCTCTTACTGAGGAGTGGCTTCCGTCTGGCCACTACCACAGAGGCCTGATTGGTGGAGTGCTGCAGAGATGGTTGTTCTTCTGGAAGGTACTACTCTCTCCACAGAGAAAAACTGGAGCTCTGTCAGAGTCAGCATCAGGTTCTTGGTCACCTCCCTGACTAAGACCCTTCTCCCCCGATCACTCAGTTTGGCTGGGTGGCCAGCTCTAGGAAGAGCCCTGGTGGTTCCAAACTTCTTCCATTTACAGATGGAGGCTACTGTGCTCATTGGGACCTTCAATGCTGTAGATCTTTATTGTACCCTTCCCTAGATCTCTGCCTCGATACAACCCTGTCTCGGAGGTCTACAGACTATTCCTTGGACTTCAAAGATGATCAGTGGAAAAAGGATGTCATGGCAAAGGCTGTAAATACTTATTTACATGTGCTTTTTTGATTATTTTTTTAAAATAAATTTACCAAGATTTCAAACACACTTCTTTCACATTGTCCTTATGGGGTATCGTTTGTAGAATTATGAGGGAAATAATGAATTGAATCCATTTTGGAATAAGGGTGTAACATAACAAAATGTGGAAAAGTGAAACGCTGTGAATATTTCCTGGATGCACTGTACATCTCTTCACCTACTTTTTCTGTTACCTTAGCTACACCAGGGGTGGCCAAGATTTTTTGCGTGAGGGCCACATTTAGTTTTTGAAACCAAGTTTTGAAACCAAGTGAACGGCCGCATAATATAGCTATGCGTGAAAAAATAGGAAATGTTATCTCTTTAAATTACACCCCCCCCCCCCACAATACAT
>JACXGM010005199.1:0-35667 GCA_016801145.1 Umbra pygmaea
ATTATTTCCCCCAAACAAATCATAATAACTATAGCCAGCAGCATAGAGCCCTGTATTGCACTGCTGGTTTGCTTATAAAGCTAAGCAGGGTTGGGCCTGGTTAGTCCCTGGATGGGAGTGGTGACCAGTGGTGTTGGAGGGCCAGTATGGGGCAGTCTTCCCTCTGGTCTAATGATCATTCCCAATGCCCCAGAGCAGTAACAGGGACTCCTACCCTGCGTAGGGTGCTGTCTTTCAGATGAGACATTAAAACAGGTGTTCTGACTCTCTGTGGTCACTGAATATCTCATGGCACTGTTCATAAGAGTAGGGGTGTTAACCCCGGTGTCATGGACACATTTCCAATCTGACCATCATGGCAACCTAATCATCCCTATCTCTTAATTTGCTCATTCATTTCCCTCTCCCCCTCCTCTCCCTCCCTTACCCCAGGTCGTTGCTGCAAATGAGAAAGTGTTCTCAGTCAACTTGCCTGGTAGAATAACGGTAAAACTAAAAAGCAATAATCGGCAGATTAATCGGTATCGGCTTTTTTGGTTTTCCAATAATCGGTAATCGTATCGGCCTTAGAAAAATAATAATTGGTCGACCTCTAGCTTCAGCCCTGCGATTACCCTTCGCCCCCCTCCCGGAATGATGTAGCCTAACATTGATTTAAAAAAATCTTCCTCTCATCAAGACGCACGCAGCAATCTCGTCAACATACTCAAATCTGAAGTTTAGAAATTAAGCAAAAAATGTATTATTTTTTTAAGAAGGAACGTTCAAGTGTAACCAAACCATCACTTGATGTTGATTCGCCAGGTCAAACGGAGCCTGTGCATGAGAATAATGAGGCTGAGAAGGATTCATCAGGGAAAACACACGATACGGATATATGAATTTCGACACCAGTGGCTCGAAGAATACCAGTGGTTAAGGTACCAAGACAGAGTAAATTATGTGGGCCTTCAATTGTAGTTCTGTCCCAAATTTGTAACTGCAACAAAACATTTCAAACACAAAATATTGAAGCTTTAAAATTATAGTATGACGCTCGGGAGGTGTAGAGACAGGTACTGTACATATCCCGTAATGCAGCAGCACTCACGACTCCATTTTGGCCTCAAGATTCAGCAAACCTCGCAATTAAGGAATCTGAAATTATAATTACGTTCAATGTAGCGTAAAATAGCTATAGACAAAGAGGAAATGCTATTCACCAAATGTAAATCGCAAATTATCCTTTTGAAGTAGAACGGGATGGCAATTAATCAAACATATGCTAACCACAGACCATGTGCTGAATTCATCAGACACTCAAGCAAAAGACCTGTGCCAAAATTTCCATAAACCACAATTATTAAAATAAACTGGTTCTACAAAATGTGGGCTACTGTTAAAAACATGTTAAACAAAAACATAATTCCGAGGTAATAGCCTAAATTGTGAACCATGAACGCAAACCCATTAAGGAAAACGTAACCCTTGACCGATGTTGTAATTAGCCAATGATGAAAAACGATAGGATATGCATGATGATAACTTCTTTTTACAACTTTTAATAGTTTATTCGTATTACCATCTTGTGATATACACAATATGTGAATGTGACTACGTTATACAGTCTATATAAAAACATGCGTGACACCGGAAAAAATATTCATTAGCTACTAGGATGCCAACATGAGTGACACTCCTAAACGATCTCATATTTGGATGTTTTTTTAACCAAAAACTACAAAAATGTAGTATGCAGTATATGCAAAGCAACGCCATCAATTCATTTTGCCTCCACCAACAATCTCCACAGGCATGTAAAAACAAAATATTCAACAGTCTTGTTGCCTCAGCTGAAAGTTAACTACATTCATGTTCTAAATCCAGTTTATGTTAACTGTCCACAGCTTTACTAAGGCTACAGCAGTACAAGTTATTGTGGCTGATAGATCATTTGGGCTGATTAGAAAATGTGTATAATCATTATTTGTAATAAAGGGCGATTTAAAAAAAGACTTAATGAACAGCCATTTTGAGGGCCAACTGAACCGGCTCTATTAAGTGAACTGATCCAAGTGAGTCGGATCACTAAAGACTCAAAATTCCCATCACTAATACTGAAATCTCCACGAAAGAGTGTGAAATAATTTTTGTTTGCATCTTGAAAAGGGAAGACCTTACAACATCCTCATTGACCATATTGAGGTTCAACATGCCCATGCAAAAGGAACTGTCATTACTTATATACATTTAATTATAAAGGCTGGAATGATTTATGTACAGGCCTACTGTAAAATTGTTTTATCTTTAATACCGAAAAACCAATAGCTGCTGAAAATCTATTATTATATTATTTATGGATTACATTTATTTAATTTTTCTTTAAGAGTTCAGGAGTCTGCCCATCTGTACCAACCATAGCATTTTGAAAACTAAAATAATTTTGCACTTCATAATGTACTGTATTTTCTATTGCAGTAAATCTATCCCAATCAATGTTAAAGAAAGCAAGAGGGCATGTGGTTTAAAAGATGGCAAGTAATTTTTCAAGTTCAAGTAGTTGGAATCTTAGAAAATCATTTTTTACCGTGGTATCGAAATCAACATCGAGAATCGTGTAATTTTACTGGTATTGGCACCGATAGTGCTGGGCGGTATGACCAAAAATGTATATGACGGTATTTTTTGAGATTCTACCGGTTTCACGGTATATGACGGTATTTTTTTCTTTTCATGCATAATCAGGTGTTCCCAGCATTTTCTTCTGTTTGAGAGACGAATTATTGCAGTAGATTCGTACAGTTTTTGGTTTTCCAAGACGTGCTTGCGGATAAGGTGGTGGAGCAAATTGCTCGTATCCAATGTTGTGAGTAGAATTTACAGTTGTTGCACCAAATAAAAATAAGACTAGTCGTAGCTAAGTCCACCGTATGCAATGTGCGTCCGTGAAATCAGAATATTACTAGTGATAGTTGCTAGACAGTGTTCTTTCCTTAATCCAAATAGTCCAAATGGAAGAAGAAAGTTTTAAAAGTTTCAATGTTGCCCCTGGCAACCGTTTCGTTCCATAGGCCATAAAGTGTAAAAGAAAAGAGAAGCTACCTTTAAAATACTTACAGTTCAATGGCTTAAAATCATAGTATTTTAATGTAATTATAAATTCCACTAATAATAAATTGATCCCTAAATTCGATGTGCCTGCAAGAGAAATGTAAATAGCTAAACCCATTTACTAATTGTTTTGAGTTAGAAAGCCAAAGAATGCGTGTGTGCGCTGTGCACTACGATATGAAAAATACATGGAATTTGCTGCTTTAACCAACTTTAGTTAGACAAAAAAACTAGCATCGTCCTAACTTGAGAAAGATAACAGAAAATATATTCACAATTTAGCAAGAGGAACGGCAGTGAAGCGTCAGTCTTAACAAGCATTAATGTTCAATACTGTAGTGATGGAAAACTATGTTCTACGTATTGGGAATGGATCGCAAAGCTGAAAGTGACTGATCAAGATTTGTTTCTAACATAGTTAGTACCGTTTTAACAAACAACACGTTGGTTATTTCCAGGCATTTGATTGATAATCCATGTAGTTCGCTGCTAACGTAAATAATGTTCCCTATATCTTCGTTTGAACAAAACGGTCTTTCTCCAAAGAAATTACAGCTAAATCTTAATGATCAGAGTCACAGCCTGCGCCCTGGCTGTGCCTGCTAGCTATTATGCGTACTGTAGCTCATTGAGAGTTTACGCCCGGCTGGTACAACAGGTACTGTATAAATATATAATCAGACGTAAAGGGCATTTTAGGTCGGACCATAGAAATTAAATCTAGATTTAATTTCTATGGGTCGGACATACATAAATCAGCACCCTGCGCCCTGGCTGTGCCTGCTAGCTACTATGCGTAGCTCATTGAGAGCTTACGCCCGGCTGGTGCAACAGGTATAAATATAAAGTCCGATGTAAAGGGCATTTTAGGTTGGACATACAGTGACCTATATATGTCCAGCTGGTGCAACCGGCCCCTGCCCTGAGCACTAGTTTACCCTCACCACGCCTTGCAGTCGCACCAAAGAATGTCTAATAAGGCTCTGGACGCACCATGCGTGTTGAAAAGGGTCCGAACCGAAACAGTGTCGCGCAGCATAGCTTTCCGCACGTTATGTATTCAAATACAACGGTATTTGTGGTATAAAAAATTAATATCATAACAAAAATAAACACCGGTATTCGGTGTGAACCGGTATACCGCCCAGCACTAGGCACCGACTACTGAATTGGAAGAATCTGTATGCAATACAGGTTCTTTATTATTCATTATTATCCAGAGCAGCATAATATAATTAATTTGTGCGACCAAATCATGTTTTGCGCCAGTAACTGAAAAAGTTAGTAACGCAAGTGCCACCGGTGGAAAAGGTTAGTGTAGAGCCCTGCTTAAAAACCTGGTTTTGCGCTCTCAATGGATACAGCTCCTCCGGTTTTCACAAAATCTTTTATGACAAATGAAAATATTTAAACATGCTAGAAAAGAATTGGGGCATCTGGGACAACTCAAACTAGCAAAAATGTGTCTCTGAACGGCTCACCTTTGCTGCCTGGAGCGAGCAATGATTTGGCACCGATCTGGGAGTCTTGTTGCAGACCGTTAAAAAATGTGTCTGGGACAGCTAAATTGTCGCTAAAATTGCATGTAGTGTATACATGGCTTAAACGTTCAATACAGGAGCTGTGTTGTTAGCATAACAGCAGTTAGCCCTGTAACAATTCACTGCGGTTTCGGATATAATATTGCTGGAACTAAGAGTTAGAAAATTTTAATACATTTTAATCAGGATTAATCGTTGGTTGATCGTTATTGTTAATGGTCGATTTAAGGAAACTGCTTACAATTAGCAACCCTAAGCCAAACCCTCCTAACAACCATTGAGAATGACAGGATGGCAGAGCAGACCTGGCTGAAGAGACTAGTTCATTCTAGAGGTCCCACCAACCATTAGGCCTTGAAGTTTAATGGCAACAGAGTCAGGAGCAAAGTAGGAAATATTTAGAAATATTCTAAACAGTCAGCTAGACAGTGCAGTAACGGTGACAACCAATTCCCGTTAAGTGTGCCAGCAGGCCCCAACGGCACCAACGGCAAGCAGTTTGACTGAACTTACTGAGATCCCAGGCTGAGATGCCTGAACATTTATGGTGAGTGACTGAGGGAAAAGAACTTGAGACCTTGGCCAAATGGATGCCTTCACCTCCTTGTTTGCTTATGTTCTATTTTTACCCTTCTGGCTTCAAAGGGTTCATGGCTGAATGTCTTCATATGTAGTAAGTTAAGCCTGTTTTTTAAAAGTGATTCTTGTTGTCTGTTAGTATAGAAACATAACAGATATTCCAGAGTTCCAAATGTCAATGCTATCTGTCTATAGGCCTATACAATTTAGTTAGATTTGGCCTAGGTGGTTCTACTTCAGACAGTTTTTGGGTATCTTGTCTACTGGCAGTTTTTGGGTAGCTTGTTGATTGTTCATCACAATCACCACAACAGTGTGAAAAGCCATTCAGACCATAGTGGGTCAGTAAAATGTGCTATTGTGCTTCTTCACGGTTAAAGGCGCTAACACCCTTGCTGGTTTCTTCACGGTTAAAGGCGCTAACACCCTTGCTGAGTTCTTCACGGTTAAAGGCGCTAACACCCTTGCTGATTTCTTCACGGTTAAAGGCGCTAACACCCTTGCTGATTTCTTCACGGTTAAAGGCGCTAACACCCTTGCTGATTTCTTCACGGTTAAAGGTGCTAACACCCTTGCTGATTTCTTCACGGTTAAAGGCGCTAACACCCTTGCTGATTTCTTCACAGTTAAAGGCGCTAACACCCTTGCTGCAGTCACTGTTTAGTGGGTGAGTGCAACTTGGCACCCAAACGTCACTATGGAGTGTGCCTCGTGGAAGAGCTCCAGCACCCAGTGACACCCTCCTTTAGACAGACAAGCTACTTACACTGACAAACCACTGTATGTTCCTTGGTTTTGTCGGATGAATGTGTTCTAGGTTTCGTACCTGACTAGGGCTGCAACAACGAATCGATGAAATCGATAAAAATCGATTATTGTTGGCAACAAATTTCATTATCAATTCGTTGGGTCTATTTTGTTGCTCGCTGTATGGTTGAGCTACGTCACGTAAAGTAAAAACTCTTTAAACTCTCTGACCGAAATCTTGGATGTTATCACAGAACTTCACTTTAAATGAAACTCAAAAGTTTTACGGGTACAGCTAACGTTAATCTAACAAGCTCATTAACACTACCCGGCAGTGCCCAAGTAAACAAACAGAAGGAGTTATAGTGCAAAACTAATTTCAAACACAAACAATATCTTACTATTACAGTATTACAACATATGCTAACCTTGTGCCTCTTCGGGGATGCTAATTTGTTAAACGTTTCACTACTGATTTACTTTTATCGTTTTTTTCAACTACTGTTTGCGCACAGTAGAAACTCCAAAGTCCGTTTCAAAATAAAAGTCAATCTAAATCAAAAATAGTAAATATTTCAAAATAGCATAAATAGGTAAAATACATCAAGCAAATTACTATTCGACAGGCCTTATTATAAGGTTATTTACAACTATGTTTTATAAAAGCTGTTTCTATAATTGTTTTGTAGACAATAATTTCTACATCTCAGGTCTGTCTAAGCAAGGTATAAAATACAATATTTAGCACCTTACTAAAGAAATGAGCATATGTTTTGCACATGTTTTATAGCATACATTTAGGTATGTTATGTGTTAATTGTCAATTTGGAATAACATTTTTTCATAAAGTCATGGAAATATTTGTTAATTTGTTTATCCGAATCATCGATTAATCTTAGAAACAACCAACAGATTAATCGATTATTGAAATAATCGTTAGTTGCAGCCCTATACCTGACCTTAAGCTCCTGTCCTCAGTGCATTGTCTATGAGGAGGTGGAGGCAGGGAGGGAGGGGTGTCTTAGCTGAGCATGGACTTGGGTGTGCAGCAGAGTTTATTCTGGTGCCACAATGGGATGTGTTTTCTGGAGCGGTGGCCCACATGAGTGCTCCAACACAATATTCCCTCTGTCTGGCTCCTTGCATCAACTTCCCTTTTACTTTTTCCTGATTTCCAATCTGTGGGCACAGCTGCTCACGCCAGGCCTCTTGTTCCTCCTCTTTTCCCCTCGTCTTGAGAAAGCACGTGGTCCAGGGCGGAAATGCCCACAGCCTGATCTCTACTGTACTCAGTTTTTTCAGAAGGGATAGAGGTTCAACATTCGAGAACATGCAGACACACTTCAACGTGTTAGAAAAGTTGTCAGCTCTCTGGTTGGAAATTGGCAACTCCAGGGATCGTGGCTGACTTGAAACACAGACCCTTTAATGCAAAAGAATGCAAAACTGAAAGGAGTATGTTTACGTATACTGTAATTTCATGTAATTTTGTCAAGTAGCCCCTGCTGTAAATTCTTCCAAACTAATAGCAGGATTTGGCAAACCTTTTTTTTAAGTCCTTTTTATTTGTTCCATATTACTTTTTACATTTCTTGTAGCCAACTCAGGAGATTTCTATTACCTTTGGTTACTGTTCATTGTATTAATATTTATTTGTATTCCTTGAATGGTATAAAGTGAATATCAGCAAAAAACACTTACCGGTACATACCAAAGAAATAGTCTAAGAACATGTCCACAGTACTGTAAAAACAATTTGTATAACCGTAAACAGTATCAGTAACGATAATGGACATATTTATTTCTGTGTGCCTTCTCCATTGAGCAGAGTCTCTCTCTAGGGGGTCCAAGTGTTCAGCAGTTTGGTGGCTTGCAGACAAATGGTCTCTTAGCCATTGAGACGCTGTCTTTCAATCACCTCCCCAGCTCACTGACTGTAGGAAAATGGACTGCACATGGCTCGGCTGTGAGAGGTTTGTCATATTGCTGCAGGAATATTTTTAGGTAGTGGGGGATGTGCAGACCCAATAATGAGTTAGGCAATCTTCATCTGCTAGAGCGATTTGGTAATGTCATTGCCTTTGTGTTAGCTAACTTGATGATGGAGTTGATGTTGTTCAAAGCCCTGCAGTCTCTCTGCTCCTTTGGCTCTGAGTAGTTTTCCAGGGCAGACAGCATCAAGACTATAGATGTTTGTCCACCAGTATGGCCTAACCATGGAGCCTCATTGAAAGCATATTCACTTTTCCCACCACCTCCATCCGTGCCACGGGTATCCGTAACTCCGAAACAGCAGCTTTCTGGATTCAATCAGTATATGCTGGGAATATATATCCTTTGCTTGCAATAATTGTACTGCTGAATTTCCTCTCAATCAGGTTCTCTTGCAATTTCCCTATTGCTTGTTCCATTTCTCCTTCAATTTGAAGAAGATGCCTGGTTACTGATAATGAGAAGCATACCCACAGCATTACGCTGCTACCACTTCACAGTAGGTGCAGTGTTATGGTATGTTTGCACCACAAACTGCTTTGCATTTTTGGCTTGAATGCTCCATCTTGGTCTCATCTGACCATACTTGTTTCCTATCATGCTTTTTGGCAAACTCCAGACATGCTTTCAGATCCTTCATTATGTCACTGAACTCTGCAGCTCAATCAAAGATTGTTTTCCTCTGTGGCTTTCACAAGTTGTCTTGGTTGGGCACAGAATTTGGAGGGACAGCTTAATCTTAGCAGTACCTTGGTGGTGTGTTACAGCTTTCACATTGTGATTATTGATCTAAATGTTCTCACTGGGATATCAAAATATACCAACACTTGGATATTTTGTACCCTTTTCCTAATTTATTCATTTCTATAACTATTGTAGAATGCTCATTGGTCTGTGCAGCCAGACCAATGATCTTTCAATTGTCAGGAGTTTATCCAGCAAAAGGAGGCACATGCAGTGGCTGAATGGAATCTGACCGTGTCCTAAGGGTAGTTTCTATAATGTTTTGGGAGCTTTGATTTTCAAATGGGTTTAATACATTTGCATGTAATCTTCTGCTCTTTATAGTTCTCAGCAGTTAACCAACATCCCCAAACAAAACATTTTATAAGGCACTGTGTTTAAAAATGTAAATGCATATTTTACATCTTATGAGGAAGACTACACTTCCATCAAACCAGTACAATGTATTTAAGCATTATTCAAAAGATGAAAAGGATGGTGAAAGTCGAGGGCATGATACCCTTCATGTTATGTTCTTCTGTTCAAGCGCATCACTGTTTCTCCTGGTGCCCTATTCAGGGGAAACTAACTGGGCATCTGGACTGCGTTACCAGAGCAGCAGCAAATGTAAGGCGGTGGGGGGTGTGGAGCTGTGGAGTTATAGCCTGCCCTATCGGATTACCGACCCGCTGGGTAAATCACACAATGGAGGGTTTTACTGAGCCTAGCTAAAATAGGTGTTGTGTTTTGTAATAGAGTAGTGTGCACAGTCTCAATGTGATCTAGTTATGTACGGATTTCTGTATTTTCTTTTACCTGAATAAAGGTATGCTCTTGAGCTCATGTTTTATTGTTCATGGCTGCTCTGGTTTAGAGATCTAAGTGGTTTTGGTGGAGTTGGGGGCTGCCTGCCTCACTCTTGCTGCTGGCCCTCTCGCTGGCTGTCCTTCCTTGGCCGTCTGCTAGACGACTTAAGCCTCTGAGGTGTTCCTTTAACAAAGGCAGTGTTTCTGTTTCAGCCACATGCTCCAGCAGGAGTCTTCCCTGTAGGCCTGCTCTGATTGCATCTGCACTCTATAAAAGGGACTCTGGTTGATTTGCCACTGACGGCCCTTCTCTTTTTGCATTGGGAACAATGTGTTTGGCCCTGGGCCAGTTCTGTAGCTCATCCTCATCTGGTTAGCTGCTGATTGATGCATCAGTAGCCCTTGTCTCCTCTTCCCCCGAAAAAGAAAGTAGGTATTCTGCAAGAAGATACTCATCCTCTGAGACTGATGAAGTTGCCTCTTAGCTAATTAATGACCAAAACCCTGTTGTGTCTCGGTAATGACTCACTTCCTGCCTGTCCCTCAGCACTGGCTCAGCTTTGACTGGCTGCTCTGCATTAGCAAAAATCTGCAGTTCACTAGCTGCTATGCTGTAAAAGTGTGATCCTGGTTGTTGTTGTGAAGTTGCCCCCAAAACAACAACCAACAATTACAAAAAATGGAACGCATTCCATTAAATATTTTTTTTTTACTTTCATTTTACTAAAATCTGCTAAATTCTATTGTGTGTATTGTGTAATGTAGTTCCATGGTTTTCCAAAGGATAGTTATTTCCCAGTGTACACTGAAGTGCTTGTAATCCTAAGGCTGGCGCCCAGTTAGGTCATTTACCCTAACTCTGGGTAGGGCAGGGCTTTTGTTTACACTTTTTAGTTCACAGTTTAATAGCATTTTGTCTGCACATAATAAGTATTTTAAATGTTATGCATTTTTTCTCATTTAGAGGGAAGTCACCTTCTTTTTCAGTGTTAGTGATTCCCTACAACTGTAATAATTTTACCATTGAATGGGGAAACATTGACATTGGTTTAAAACTAAATTGAATATTTTTTCTTGATTGGATAACTCATTAATTCAGGGCCCTAAGCAGTCTGTTATTCTTAGCACCTTGGGGCATTTACATTTTGATAGCTTTAGCACTTTGCTCAGAAACCAGCCCAGCCCATTGACCTACATGTGAAGAATTTCCCTGTGTTACACATTTCACGATGTTCTTGAACAATTGCATTCAGCCCCATGGGGGATCGTTCATAATCTTCTCGTACACTACTTCAGGAGGTCACGTGAAATGTAGCAACTATTCGAGAGAGACCAACAAGTTAACACAATACAATTTTGTCTCATCTTGAACTTTTCTCGAGAGGTATCGAATATGTGGCTGAACGCTATCTTAATGTAAACAGCCCCTAAGAGGCGGACTTAGACCCATTCAATGTAGCTGGTAAGAATGTTTGTGGTCTGGGATCACTGGGGATAACAGCTCTGAATGTAGTGGTGGAGTGATTCATGGCACAGTTGGCGCTCTAGAATGTAAGGCAAAATGCTGGGGGCACAGTGGTTCCCTGTCTCTTTATGCCAAGTGGGATCAAATTGAAGCCAGTTACATTAATGGTTTTCAAAATTTTTCCAGAAACACACAAATGGCTGGTTTGGCACTCACAATTTTGTTCTTCCAGGAAAGCAGTTATAGTATTCAAGTGCATTCATGGCTCTTTCTGATGTATCTGTAATTCAATAAAGCTTAGTTTGATTGATATTCCCTGTAAGGGTTGAGGAGGGAACTTGTTGCCAATGTGTTGAATTGCAAGTGGTAAAATATTGTCCATAAAATGTAAAGGTCATGACATCCCTGGAATGGACCCGAGGTACAGTAAATCAGCCATTTCAGGCTTTGAAACTGAGCTATATGATGGTTGACTATGGTGATTCTAGACAGCTGACATGTTTGGCTAGCGGGCTCTGACATTATCTCTTCCTGTGTATTGTGATGCTAGGTAAGGAACGTGGCTAGCTGACCCTAAAATTGTCTATCTTATCTGATGTCATATGCACTCAGGGTAATACCTTTGCTACTGCTACAGGGCCAAAATGTCCGTATTGTAGCGTGTTCTAATTGCTGAAAAGGCAGCTGTTGGTGAGATTCATCTTTCGAATGGAAGCAACAGCCAGCCAGCCAACCAGCTTGCTGAAACAGCTATCCTGCCCACAAAAAACAGCCAGCTTCATTCAATTGAAAATTCCAATGGCTGATTCAAAAGTACGTAGTAGCGTATGTATCAGTATGCTGAACCGATTTCTTTAAAGTTAATAAACCTCATGATAATAGTCTGATACAGCCTAGACCAAAGCAATATATATTTAGTGCCTTAAAATGTCTTAACTCACTATTGAGGACTTGGATAAACCTCCTATAGGTAGATGATCATCAAGCCAGCATTTCTACTTGTGAGCAAATACTCTACAACAGCACGTGGCAGTATACACTTTGTTTACAATGTGGAAGACGAAAATGAACAAGTTTAAAAAAGGAGTTAACTTACACTCAAAGAAGCTAACTAGGCCCCTATGAAACCTATTTTATTTTTGCCCAATTCCGTTTTTTTTATTCTGTGAATTCTGTTTTATTTTTTGTGATTACACTTTTTAATCTGAATCCTCCATATAAACCCACTGGGGCAGTGGTTCCCAAACGATTTTGGTTAGTGTACCACCAGGGGTCCTAGCACCCATGGTTGGGAAACACTACCCAGGCAAAAGTGGTTTGCTGAACTACTTTTTTCACCCACCTGCAACTCAACAAATATTTTAACAAAAGATGCATTCAGAAGCCCTCACCTAAAATATAGAGAATACTGCTGTACATTTTGCACTTGCATTGCCAAATAGGCTAAATTTTCTTTGCATATTTATTTGGTAGGTTGTCATCCTACCACTCCAAATGTAAAAGTGACATTTACAAATATGCAATAATGCAATAACAATCAAAATATTACTTGGGTATGTGTTTTCATCTATATTTATCACTCAATATCACAATCACTGCTGTCAGTCCCATAGAAGATCATGACAGCGTGGCGTGTTTTTGGAACTATACAGGCTTAACCACGTGTCCACTTCGCTAGCAAGATCAAGTAGTGTTGCAACTCTTCTCTCTCTCTATCGCTCTGGCAAGACCATCAGAGAATTACTTCAGGGGAAGTAACATAGTAGCCTACACCTAGTTATATGCATTTGGAAAAGTGATTAAACGGAGAAAAACAAGTGTTGTCTGATTTGAATGGAGTAAAAAACGTTGTTTATAGCTGTCAGCTATCAAACGCATTACAACGTTTGACTGATATGATGAAGCGCATGCTGGCCAAGTTTAGAAGAGAAACACACATATGGCCTATATATTGAGTGCAAATTAACTTCTGTGTTTTTTGCCTTTTGTATTAGGAGAAACTCAATGGTAGTTGTTAATATTACGGGACTATATTTGGATTACAGAAAAAATAAATGTACTTTGGTGAATTCCACGTTAATGTCTGGATTCTGCGGTTCCTTCCGCACTCCCCGCATTGTGGAAAACATAGAGCCCTACTATCATAGGCACTTTTAGCAGGATTCAAAAGTTTTCTAATTAGCTTTTTTAATTCTTCATCTGCCCATCATATGCAACTAGAACCGACTTAGGCCCAGCTAGCGAAGGCATTTGCAGTGGTCCTGTTGATTATGGCCTGAGTCACTTCACACAATTTTGTTTCTCCTTGATTTAAATCTCTTGCATGTATCAGTGGAGTGATTTAACTTGGAAGGATTTAAACCAGACCAGTTTATAATGGAGAGTAAAGATGATTCTGTTTTTTTGTGGTCGCTAGGTTTTCGCATGCCATGGTATTTTATGGACTGGATTTTCTGGGGTTGTGGTCAACGATCAATCAGTGAGGTCTGGTTTTTATCTCTTTCTTTTCTGAAATGGGACCTAAATGATTCCAGAGTTTGCCCTTACTATTGATGCAATTCTATGACCACAGTCTCTACTTGGTGGATGTTCTGTATAAAAAGAGGCATGTTGTATGGTCAATATGGAGGATAAGCCTACATTTGTTTGTTGTTGAGCCTGTGAGTGGATGTTTGGGCATGTAGGTCAGTGTTTTGTATTCTTTATACAAGGAGAAATTAACTAGGTTTATTGCCTGACGGCAGCTCGTTCTCTCTGTAAATAATATTGTATGGCAGAGATCCTGCCTATTTTAATGGATGATGTTAATCTAGTGGGAGTATGAGACAGTGCTGTCTAAATGTACTTACACTCTGATTTCCCTTTTTGTTCAATAGTTTCTGTGATTCTGTGAGGTTAGGCCTACCAATACATTTGGCATGTCCTAAGTCTGGCCAGTGACTATCCAAGACTTCCATGCGGTTCTTTCTGACTTTCTAATGTAGATCATCTTTTGTGTTTATGTTTTGCTACTACGACTGTGAATGTCATTCAACTATCAACAAAGCTAAACTGCCAGTGTTGATGGCAGAAACATCACACTGTAAAAAACAACAACCTTTTACTGCTAAAAGAATTAAGGTAACGCACTCATCATAGTATAACAACAAGTCAAACTTTAAGGATATCAATCTGTCCAGGTAGAAAGCATAAGTGATTCAGTCAATGCATCCTATTTTGGTGCAAATGAAAGTAACCACAGTTGCAGAGAGGCAACAGCAACACAACCCCAAAGGGAATGGTCTCCTTATCCTTTCTGACTGATTCTTCTTCAGTTTTGCTAGTGTTCTTGTCACTAGTGGTACCTTACACTGGTACTTTGCACTGGGCATTGGGTTCTTTCTGGTACAGGACAATGCCTGACCTTATGTGGTCAGAGTGTGCAGGCACGTCCTGGATGACGGGGCATTGATGTCATTGACTGGCCCTCATGTTCCCCAGACCTGAATCCAATTGTGAACTTCTGGGACATTATGTATTGGTGCACCCGAGGCCGACAAGTAGCACCACCAGGAGCTCACTGATGCCCTGATCCAGGTCTGGGAGGAGATCAACTAGGACACCAGTCACCTTATCAGCAGCATGCCCAGATGTTGTCGGGAGAGCATACATGCGCTTGGGATCTGTGGGATGACGAGGTGCATGCACAAGGTTCATCCAACCACATATCGCCCAAGCCGCCGATTTTTTTATTCATTTAATAAAATATATAATTTCTGCACTGTTCACCCAACATGGAAGAGTTTAGTCAGATCACACACAGGATGATTACTAGGGATGCACCGAAATGAAAATGAGCTGAAACCAAAAAATTCCATTCTGTTTCATTCTAATTCTATTGTGATGCATGAGAGAAGCACCGACACTCAGCTCAACTGTTTCAAACAGATTATCTATCTATGTACTATTTTTTTAAACATTACATGCAGATATTGTTTGCTTTCAATTAAAACTATTACAACAAATTATTATGCAAAAAAATAAAATTTTAAGAAGTGTCCAAAAAATTTTAATGTCATTGCGATTACCGACTGTTAAAATAGGAGACTATAAAATCCTTTTTAGTTTCAAGACAGGATATCTAGCTCATCCTGTAAAAATGTTTTCACTCCAATAAAAAAATGTATAGCCTAAAACTTTAATGTTATGTTAGTAGCCTAATTCAGTGTGCTATCCTACATGTTTTATCCTCTACATTGGAGATATTGAGAGCATCGCCAATGTGGAATTGGCTGTCAATTGATTCGTACAGTAAATTACTACTTGTGTAGTAATCTATAATGCAGTTAACTCAGCTGTTGGCAACAGTGACCATATTAATGACATTTATACTGTCAACAAGCTACTACTCTCATCTATTCGTTGTTGCTTGATAAAACTTCAAGTTTAAACAGCAGCGCAAAGAAGGTGAAAAGTGAGGAGGGGGCTTGCTTGCTACACTCGGAATCAGAGCCTCTCGCTTTCAATTGAAGACAGATACAGGGCTTTACAGTGCCCCCATTTCACAAGAATTTGCTCCTAAAAATAGACATATGAGACAAGGAAAAATCACAACCTACCATAATGCATTTTTCCCCCCGCTTCTAATTGTTAAAAAAACTACAACTCCCACATTCCTCAAGGAGTCATGCGCCAACTGCAGTAGTTTTCTATGACAACGCAGTGCAGTTAAAGTGAGAGAAATGTGGGCAAAACACTGGGAAAAAGAAAAAGTATAAATTCTGTGTTACTTGAACATTTTTCAATGCGCTCCTAAATTTCTTTGTGTGCTCCGACAGTTTTAATGCAATGATGTTTATATATTTTTTTTCATAGCCTATTTTTTCATCACTTGCCAGCTAAAACTGATAAGCACTTCGCAGCATGGGCTCAACCCTCTTCTAAAAATAAGACAGAATTTTGATGTAGCGTAAATGGAAAGAAATCCTTTTGTTCATGATCATGTTATGAATGTAAATGTCAGTTCAAAATACAAGGCTAGATAAATAACTTTTAGCAAGTTATTTTTAAGTTTAATACAGGCTGACTTCACTGATCGGTTGTTTGGGTCTGTCTGCTGCAGCACTCAAAAGAGCAGGTGACGTAACGAAGCTTTTGATTTGACAAGGCTTGAAAATCTGGCTAGCTAACATGTCCAAAAATCATTGATTAACTGTTTTTCACAAGTAATTATGGTCATTTTATACATTAGAATGAAGTTAAGGGTGTAACCTATACAAAACATAAAAAATATCAATTTAGACAGGGAACAAATTTTCTATCTTTTTTTGTCTATAGCCAACAATGAGTGAACGCGCCATCCAACGGGTTCTTTCTTGCAGTCCGCCACACAATTATACACTCACCTAAAGGATTATTAGGAACATCCGTTCAATTTCTCATTAATGCAATTATCTTCTCAACCAATCACATGGCAGTTGCTTCAATGCATTTAGGGGTGTGGTCCAGGTCAAGACAATTTCCTGAACTCCAAACTGTATGTCAGAATGGGAAAGAAAGGTGATTTAAGCAATTTTGAGCGTGACATGATTGTTGGTGCCAGACGGGCCGGTCTGAGTATTTCACAATCTGCTCAGTTACTGGGATTTTCACACACAACAATTTCTAGGGTGTACAAAGAATGGTGTGAAAAGGGGAAAACATCCAGTATGCAGCAGTCCTGTGGGCAAAAATGCCTTGTTGATGCTAGAGGTCAGAGGAGAATGGGCCAACTGCTTCAAGCTGATAGAAGAGCAACTTTGACGGTGTGTTTGAATCCAGCCCTCAGTCGGTTGATGATTCTGGTTTCCCTTAACTGTTAAGTCATTTTGTTCTCAACAAATTAACCAACAACCAGTAAAGATTTTTTTATTGTTTCGAGACCCGATGTTTGTTTGATGTGAGTGTTCCCTTAAAGGACTATTGCAGAGTAATATAAATATTTAATATGGTAATTTAAATATGTTACCCTAGAATGATTTTTCATGCTGTTATTTCTGCCTTTTTTTCCAGTAACAGACAAGAGTACAGGTCGGGCACTTTTATTTCAGTTGTATAGTTGAAATACCACAAGGTCCAGAATTCAATGCAAACTTTGCACCTGCATCGTGCTAGTCACTTCAGTGATGTTGAATTTAGCGTAAGCTAGTAAGCTTCTAGCTACTGATGATACATTGTAACATTTTAAACTGGTCACAATATAGTCTAAGAGATATGCCCCATCTTGTTTCAGTTAATATAGATTTAACCATAATCTGTCACCAATACATTTTGAAATAATTTTGAAATTATAATTTGTACAAGTATTTCCACAAATTAGTATCCACAACCAGCTAAGCTAATCGGTTGTTGCCATAGGACCAAACTAACTTCACCTGTTGTCTACAGTTTAAAATATTATTACTGACCAAGGAGATCAACCCCCTATCTGGTAAACATTTATACATGCTTAATCATAATTCATTTATTTGATATTTTTACAACTATTTCCTCCAAAAAATCAAATGATTATCTTTACAACAAATCACTTTCTGTCTCTGTTGCCATTGAGACCCCGACCACGGTGGACAGTACCAAAATAGAGGCTAGATAGATGCAACCGAAGAAGTTTGGCAAGAGCCCTTCCCATATTTCTTCCTCACTATATTCCAGCTCATATTTATGGTTGGATATTATCAATCAATAATACTTGTTCAAAAATGAAATTGGCTATCTCTTCGGGTATTTCCTCACTTGCACTCGCCATTGGTAAAAAAAAAACCTGCTGTAAATCCATATATAGCTATTTTGCTATTTAAAGAAGAATGCAATCAATGCATAGTATTCCTGCACAAAGTATGCAATTTTAGTATCCAATCAAGAAGATTCAGTGTCGTGATGTAAATGAGATAAGAGTACAACTGAGCACTGCCCACTGTAGTTTCATAGAGTAGCTTACTCAGTGATGTAAATGGGATACAATATACAAATTTGTATAGTGGCTGGCTTGGGAACTTCAGTATGCATCAAAAAGGTGTTTTTTGTAGCTAGTGTCGGAAATATAACCTGGAAATGAATTTTGAGTTGTTTGATGGCTGGAGTGTTCCCTTCATTATTTTTAACAGTGTATATTTGAACTTCACTCGTGTGCCCGTGTCTTTCACAGCACAAACTGATGGCACAGTGAAGGACAAGCTGGGCAACACACCCTTATTTCCATATATGCAATATTAAGGGATTTTAGTACCCCATTACACTTTTCTAGCCTGTTTAGCTGTGTTGCCGTGGTTTACTTCAGATTCAGCTCCTGGGTAGATCTTTATTACAATGATAATTTGAGGGATTTTAATATCCCATACATATTTTTTCTGCACAAAATATCACTGAAATATTCAAGATCATTGAATTTCAGCTAATTACATCACAGAATGCTTTACTAGGCATGTATTCAGAAGCCATTGGTAGACATTGGTTTCTCATGTTTGACCTATGATAATAATGTCAGTTCTTTGGTAAGCAGAATTTGGTTTTCAACAGACATAAGAGGAGCAATATCATCCAAGTAGTCAACTTAAGTGTGCCAAAATGGCAAACTGAAGCATTTGGGATCACACAGGATCCTTTTATGTTTGTCGTTGTATATACTTAGACTACATGATTTTGGGCTTTTTTATTTTTAATTTCTCTGGAGTTGAGAGGGAGTGATCTCTTAGTCCCACAATAACCTCAGCCTGCTACTGTGCTTTTTGACATCTGCCACCAACTTCCTGCTGCTAACATCCTATCATGTAACAAATCAGAACCACTCATTCCTGCCAGAGCTGTTATGCAACATTGTGTTATGTCAATCATGGGAATCGTCATCTTAAAGCGTTGTTTCTTAGGCCATCCTGCGGTCAACAGTGTTTGACATGGTTAGTTTTACTTCTCTCATGGAATAAAAGGTATCTCGCACTGTTTTGCTAATTGAATGTTTAAGGTCCATAAAGTTCGGTCAAGGTGAATATTGAATCATGCATGAATGGGAAGATGCGATGGGGGTCTGTATGCATTTTCTGTTGACTCAGATGCAGATTTGGTGAGATGTCTTTTTTCACCTTTGTTAGCTGTTGTTGTAGTGCTATTTTTAGAGAATAGTCTCATCGTGTAACAGCTGTTAGAGTGAAACATGAGTCATAAGTATAATCAAATTACCATGTCTCTTTCAGAGAATGCATCAGTGTGTGGTGTGATCGATGACCAGGAAACCCAGTGACAGCAGAAATATATGAGGAAATTGGAAATCCCTTTGCTGGGTTCTAGATGCAAAGAAACTGGGAATGCCGATCAATATTATTGTTGTAACCAAATATTCTGTGTGCCATATGGACTAAAATCAAAATGTAAGACTTGAATGTCAGTCGTCTGATGTGGGAGTTCCTATTAAACCATCATTGCCGTTGCTTTTCAATGTAGGTAAATTTGATTTTCTAGTTTGGCTTCTGCCTTTGTATAGGTTACTTATTCACCATTCTACTGATATTGAAGTAACATAAACAGTAAGATTGCGTTCACCTGCTGAGTGTAGAGGTGCGATCCTTGCATGAAGTGAAAACATGGTGACTGCATCAAAAGAATGATCCACTTTCGGCTCTGTGACCAAATGTGAAAGAATATCATGTAAACCTCTCAGTCCAGGCCTGTTTGTGAGCATCCATCACCCCAGAAAATGTCTAATCAATGTAACTGAGCATTTCCCTATCAAATATAGATGTTACTCTAATGGCATTACGAGTGCACACAGCATTACCGAAAAAAACAATTTATATTTCCCTTGATAATGGAATTTTGCTTCTTTCAAATAGTTGAAGGTTTTGACTACACCACTGATAAAACCCATTTTTGGAATAGGCTGTCTATTTGCTTTTTTCAATAAATATTTCCAAGCTTAAACTGTTAGTCCAAGACTAGCAGCTGTTTGGAGTTCAAACAATACAACAACAATAATCCAAGCTTTCCATATGGTCTTTCAGTTTTTGTTTAAAACAAACCCTTTTGTTAGCATTTTTAAATGCAAGCGTAATGCCAGTGTTATAAATTGTTTAAAACTTTCGCAAGACAGCAGAGCTCAAATGGGAAACCTCCACAGTATGAAATAGCATAGGGTGATTCCTAAAATACAACTTTCCCAATTGCCCAGGGCAAATAAACCAAACAGTCAGTGCTCCATGAAGACACCTTCAGATATTTCTTGGCCCAGTCTTGATGTTTCAACTTATGTGGCTTGTTCAGTGGTGGTCGGGTTTCAGCCTTGGCTATGTCTCTGAGCACTGAACACATTGTACTTCTGGGCACTCCAGGTAGGTTGCAGTTCTGGAATATGACAGCACTGGAAAATAATGGGTTCCTGGTAGCTTCACGTACTCTCAAATCTTTGGCAGTTAATGAGTCTTTTTTTTTTTCAACACGTTTCTTCCAACCCCGTTGACTATGGTATTTGCAACAAAACATTGATTGCTCTGTGATTATTGCGTAATTTCAAGAGTGCTGCATCCCTCTGACAGACTTTGAAATGTTAAAATTTTCTGAGTCCGTTAAATCTCTTAGCCCATTTTGCCTGAGGAACAGAAGCTGTCTAATAATTATGCAAACCTTATATAGGGTTTGGATCTCCTTAGGCCACACCCTCATTACACAAATACACGTCACCTGATATGCTTGTATTCCAATAACCATTCCAGTTTATACAGCTTGGAGTTGGAATATATGCATAATAATGATGTTGTCAAAATACTGACTTGCCAAATACCGGTAATTGTCCACACAATGTATGGGAGTTAAAGGAAATGTATGCAAATTAATATTAATACCATTTAAATGTAGATATTTTTTCACATTGTGGATAAACAGTGCCTTGTATAAGTATTCAACCACTTGGACGTTTGAAAATTTTGTTGTGAAAACCTGGAATGAAATAGGATTGTAGTCGGATTTTTACAAAACAAATGTTTACACAACTAACCGAAAAACATTTGAAAGTGCTAAATATTTTGTGACAAATTAACATTAAAAAAATCTCATTAGTGTCCAACATCTTTTGATGCTCAATATCATCTCAGGCAGGGTTCAAATTCAAAATTAACTTTTTCATCCACCAGCCAAACAGCTAGTGAATGTTCAAATTTGACCAGCCACTCAATAGATTACTATTATTTTTTTGATTGGTGAGTGAAGGAAATCTACCAGCCACCTGCATATTTTACCAGCATTTTGCTGGTAAATGGTGCTAATTTTGGACCCTGCCCCTAGGTTTTCAAGGTCTTGAGAATCGGCTGCACATGTGATTGAAGAATGCATTAAACAGAGGGTTACAATTTAATTCAATTGGTGATAGTTTAAACAAATTATGGCACAAGACGTACATTTGCCCTATGTGTATCCCACATAAAATTCCCGGGCTTAACTTCCCAAGGAAAATACCATCAAAATTTATCAGAAATTTTTGAACCGTTAGCAACCCTGTCCAGACAATTACCTATTTGGTCTAGCAATCAGAGTGCAACTCTTTTTGTAGAGAAACATGTACTGATTAGCCCAGTCATTGCTAAAAAATTGTAAATGTTCAACAGGATTAACACAGATTTTATTTCCGTTGCCTACCTGGAAGACTGATATCATGATTATTTAAATATAGTTGACAAAAGTTTTGCCAACTTCATGACAAATAACAATGACTTAGGTATGCACACTCTCAAACCCTTTACAGTCATGGATGTTGTCCTGTATGGAAAGATCTTAAATGTTTTTAATAGAGAGATTGAGAAATAAAATCTTCATTGTGGTAGCAATTACAAGGAATTGTTAGGAGAAAGAAATGGTAAATTATTAGTTTATGCAGCTATACGCATATACTGTGAGTTTGTCGAGCTTCTTTCTTACTGATTGCCATATCAAATTCCTGTGTGTCTGTTGATGCATTTGGCGAATAAAGTGATTCTGATTAGATAGAAGGGGACAACAGTTCATCTGACATGAAAGAATCCATACATAGCTTGCTCAGTTACATTTTAGTTATTTAGCAGCCCATGTTCGTTTCACATTTATTTTACATTATGAATTTGTTTAACACAACCTGAAAATTCTCTGGATACTTTAAGTACTGTGATTGAAGGTGAAGCAGGGTGAACAAATCGAAAATATTGAGTGAAATATAAATAGTGTCTGCAAGTGATCGCTATCCAAAATGGGCTCAGTGATTTCAATACCATTTTTGACTAATAAAGCTGTCTTCAAATAAAATTATATTTTTTAATATTTTAGCTCTCCTAGTTGTATTATTGAGGTATTAGAACATAATCATAATTGTTTTCTTTGGATCAGCCCTCTCTCCATCTCACAATTCTTGTTTTTAATAATAACAAAATGACCCATTATGAATTGCTATGTGGGATTTCATTCTTTGTAATGGTTCCAGAATTGTAATTGTAATAAGAAATAGAATTGTAATTATAGGCAGATTTAGTTGTGCCTTGGGTTGATTTAAATTGATGACCACCATCGTTACACTGCTTATGTGGAAAACCTGGGTGGATTTAAATTGATGACCACCATCGTTACACTGCTTATGTGGAAAACCTGGGTTGATTTAAATTGATGACCACCATCGTTACACTGCTTATGTGGAAAACCTGGGTTGATTTAAATTGATGACCACCATCGTTACACTGCTTATGTGGAAAACCTGGGTGGATTTAAATTGATGACCACCATCGTTACACTGCTTATGTGGAAAACCTGGGTGGATTTAAATTGATGACCACCATCGTTACACTGCTTATGTGGATTTCAGTTGGTAGGCTTAGTGAAGACAACTAACTGAAATAAATCCTGGGATTGAGTAACTTGCTTTGTAGTATAGGCCTCTGGTGTGGCTTTAGCATTGTTGTGTACTTGCATCACATTTTATAGCTTGCCTTTTCCCTGACAACTTTTATTTTGAGGGTGAAATCTGGAACCCAAAGCCCACCAGTTCCTATCTGAGGAATGGAACGCATAAATGAGATTGTCCTTAAATTACTTTAGCTGACACAGTGTATTTTGTCCCAGAACCGTTTAGCCTTTTACAGCAAACAGCCTGGGGAGTAGTGGAGGGAAGAAGACCGGATAAATGAGCCAATTGAAAGATGGGGATGATTAGGTTGTCTTGATTGGATGACGGTCTGATTAGGAATTTGTCCAGGACACCAGGGTTAACACTCCTACACTTACAATAAGTGCCATGGGATCTTTAGTTTCTGAAAGACTGTTCCCTACACAGTTCAGATTTCCCCTTCACTGCCCTGGGGCATTGGGATTGATCTTTAGACCAGAGGGAGGAGTGCCCCCTACTGGCCCTCCAACACCACTTCCAGCAGCATTGGTACCCCATCCAGGGACCCACCAGGCTAGACCCTTCTTAGCTCTAGAAGCAAACCAACAGTGTATTATAGGGAGCTATGCTGTTGACTTAGACTGATTTAGCATCACAGCTGCTGTTCCATTCTCTACTCTCCATGTCCCTAAGTTCTGCTGTGAATTTTCTTTTAGGTGCTGGGTGGTGAGAGATCTGCAGGCAGTGCGGACGGCATGCTAAGGCGACTCCGCCTGTCCCAGAATGAGTGTCAAAGATGGCGAAGGCAGAGCAGCTAGCCAAGATGGACGTGCTTACGACCTTTTTGTATACCCACGGCTCTCAGCCGACTGCTCACCCTGCTGCACCCTCAAGGTGCGCAAGGAGGCCACTGCCTCCTCGGTGATCCAGGATGCCACCGCTGCCCTGGGGCTGGACCCGCAGAGGCTGTACGTGCTGGCTGAGGTGAAGGAGTGTGGTGGCGAAGAATGGGTGCTGGAATCCGGGGACCTCCCCGTCCAGCGCATCCTCCTGTGGCCCCGCAAAGCCCAGGAGCAGCACCCCCACAGCGAGGGTTTCTATTTCCTCCTTCAGGAGAGGAACCGTGACGGCACCATCCGCTATGTTCACCTGCCCGCTGTCAGCAGGGAGCAGGAGGTCCAGAAGCTGGCTGCCAGAGGCTTCCTACCCCCGCGCCAGGATGACTTTGATGACCTTTGTAACCTCCCCGATCTAAATGAGGACAGCATCCTGAATAACCTGCGCAATCGCTTTCGTAAGAATAAGATCTACACCTACGCCGGGTCCATCCTCATCGCCATCAACCCCTTTAAGTTCCTCCCAATCTACAATCCCAAGTATGTCAAGATGTATGAGAACCACCAGCTGGGGAAACTGGAGCCACACATATTCGCCATTGCGGACGTGGCCTACTATGCCATGCTGAGGAAACGGGTGAACCAGTGCATCGTTATCTCTGGGGAGAGTGGCTCCGGGAAGACTCAGAGTACCAACTTCCTCATCCACTGTCTAACAGCTCTCAGCCAGAAGGGCTATGCCAGCGGGGTGGAGCGGACCATCCTTGGCGCTGGCCCTGTGCTTGAGGTAAGGCAATTGTACGAGTGTGCTTGTTTGGTCTCATCTACCATATGAAACCATGCCTACTAACATTTGGCAAAATTAGGTGTGGTTGGAATGAGGCTGACGAGTTGTGTTTTGGTTACCTTGTGTGTCTGTAAAACAATATTTACTACAACTTGTGCATTTTCTCACAGCCAAGGTTACTGTGAAAGCAGGAACAAACCACTTGTGCTTTTTTTTCCCCATGCCTCTTCATAAGTTTCCTGTTGTCATGACCCACAGACTCTTGACACAAGGCTGAACTCTGTCTAAATTCAAATTGCCAAACCTCGTTCTTTCAGAGAAAACAAGTGGAAGTCATTACTGAATTTAGGTTTCAGTGTTGTTAATCAAACATGTGACTTGAGGGGGGTAGGCCCGTACAGACAGTTACAGTAGCCTAATCAAGCGGTTTTCCACAAAAAGAAGAAATAAGAACAGATAGGTGGAAGTAGTAGCCCAGGCATCTGTTCAACCCCTTACAAAGGCTATTGGTGATGTAACCTTTAGTCTGCCTTGTGATTTACCCTTTTTAGTTTTGTCAGTGTCTCATGAGTCACGCCAGAATCACCGACTGCAGTTTTTAGTAAATGAAAGCATCTGTTTTTTTCCCTGATTTTCCTCCCCTCCCAATTCCCACTAACCCTGCCTTGTCGGCAGCTCCAGAAGCTATGTGGGTTGACGAGGGGCACGCACATGGTACATCCAACCACATGTTAGTCGGATTATGTATGGGAGTCGGATTATGTGTGGGATGATTACGTTCACCGACTATACTGTAGTTACGCAATTGATTTTACAGGTGTCCGTTCTGGACACAAGGAGTCGCTGGAGAGCAAAATGGCGGTATAGATAATCTGATTTATCTAACCCAAATCCCGGGCAGCGTTATGCCAATTTGCGCCGCCTCGTGCAGGAGGTCCGGGGAAAGTTAGTACTCATAATCAGGCTCGAACCACTGACTATCATGACGTAGACTGTCCTGCAATGCAGCAACTTAGCCCACTACGCCAAACTCATAAGTTTTTCTTTAATTGCAGTTTTAATCTACAGGGTTTCCGTGGTTCCTTAAAGTCTTAAATAGTCTTAATTTCATTTTCCAGATTTTAAAGCCTAAAATTGTATTTTTTTCCCAAGGTTTTAAATTGCAACACTAATGGTATTTTGTTCCATTGTATTTTGTCAATGGAAGCTATAAGCTCTTTTTCTGAGCAACATTTTAGTTACCAACTGCTGGAAGATTGCGGCAGCTCAGTAGGTTTACCTCACAAAAATGCAGGTACTTTGTTAGTTATCTTATCAGCCTTATCTGTTTGATTCTTGCTTAGGCTATTTTTATTTGTTTCCTTGCTGTGTCATTTACTGTAATATTTCTTGTGATCTGTATGATATTGAACATCTCTCAGTACCTCAAAGCCATAAAAATAATGACCTAGTGTCATTGTGCTGTTAATCTTCACAATGTCATTCTGGGTTGCATTAGCGCAAGTGTAGTGTGTGAGCCATGTATTACTTTTGAACAATTGTTTTTACTGACTCAAGAGCCAGGCTTTATGGAGTTACTACCATTCGGTCATTAGTTTAAACTGCTGGTCGTGATTCTACAGAAGACTTAAAAGCTATCTATCGTGTGCACATGAAAATGCTTCAGGCAAAATAGAAAATAAGATATGTTGGAAGTGTTAATTTATTTAATATAAATAACATGTTTGCAAATATATATATTTATTTCTAATCAAATCCACACATTCACACAAACTATTGCGCTGGTCACTGTTACGGAATTCAGACATCATTCCAACGCAAAAGGGACTCAGTGCACCTTACAACTCTCACTCCCGACATCCAAAAACAGTGTGCAGCACAGTGAGAACTTTGAGTTTCTTCTTCACTAATATGATACACACAGTCAACACCATCCCTTCATACAAGAGTTCAAATCAGCAGGGAATAGGAACCAACCACAGAGGTAGTCACACTATACTGGCTGAGTAACCAAGCCACCAGACGGTTGTATGCAAACGTTTAGGCACCCCTGACAATTTCCCTGATATTCATTTATAAATAATTAGATCCAAACACCCATCAAATAACTGAAAAATACAGTAATATTTCAGTAGTGAATTAGATTTATTGGATGAACAGAAAATGTGCAATATGCATCAAAATGGAATTAGACAGGTGCATAATTTGGGCACCCTTGTCATTTTGTTGATAGTCATTTTATTTCTCAAAATTTTTATTTATTTGCTGCTGGCTTATTTTAGGGCTAGTGTAGATGTGCATAGGTTTGCAGAAACATTTTTATTGCCTACTCATGATCCATCCTTTTATAAACAAGAGTTGGTTTTTGCCACATATTCTTATAACAAAATGTTATATTATTATAGGTAAACCATGTCCAGGGTCTTACATATGTTTTGTTTGATCACAATTAACATTTAGTGATACTACAAGCTAGAATACATAATCCCCGATGCCAGCATGCATTATAATTTAATTCAGGACCAATTACAGGTATAGATTTTTTTATTTTTTTTACGGTGCGTTCACTGGGGTATTGGTCTTAAAAAAAAATTTGAATGGCATTAAAGTCTTAAATTTAATGTCATCAAACCTGCAGACACACTGCTCTAACTAGCTTTCATTTCCACGGGAAAGCAGGAAATTGGACTCAGGTGTTTGTTGTAGTACATCTCTGAAAGGGGGAGGGGCTATATGCCTCTGGATCCTGTCAGGTTTATGATTGATGATGGCCTTCCACTGCCAGCCCTCCTGTTTCACCACAGTTGTTTTTGTTAGAACTTGCTTTAAGAGAAAGATCTACTTCAGTGGGCTTTTTCTCTCGCATCTAGAAACCATAGATGTTTCATACACAGGCTGCTTGTATAAAGACAGGCCAATTGTTTAATCAGTCCTCCCAAATTGTTCACACTATTGCATGACACTTTATGAAAACACAAATATCAGATCTACACCATAGGAGTGTGGAGTAACAACATAGAGATTTACAATAGCCTTATTCTTGCTTCATAAACAGGATTTTACAGTAATTACAATAGCCTTATTACTGTAGATGTGTTTGACATGTTTTCTGTTGGCTCAGGAATGACCACATGCATACAAGCTGAATTACCAGCCCAGGCTGTACTTTACCTTAGCAGAAACACCCCTCCATATCCCCACATACCTTTAGCAGAATTTCTAATATGCCACTGATCATTGACTGGGAATAAGTTTGGAATAAGTGCTGAATTACTGTTTGGAGAATATTACTGCACATCTCTCTAATCTGGCAGCAAATCCTTCTCATGTACCTCTCCATATTATTCCTCAGTAATTTAGCTACAAATGGGTCATAAACTAGCTAAATCCTCAAGAGGAATGCATTTCATTAGAAGTAAATGCAACATTGTAACTTATCTGTATTTCTCAGATCTCTTTGTGTCTCTTTTACACAGTGTTCCATCTGGTAATGTGCAGTACACTGACAGCATAGTGAACTGCTCTGCACTCAGAGCTGGCAGAATACAGAGAAGTACAGTAGCTATTCCATCCACCACCATCTGCCCCCTAAAATACCTCTGAAGACATCACTATTGTACAACAGAAAACTCTGAAGTCAGCGTTCAGAAATGCCTTTCTGTCTCAAGTCTGCTGTTAGAGAACTGGTTTTCACCCTCAGTCAGCATGCTGGTTCCCTTGGCTTGGTGGTTGAGGCTGGTTCTCTGTGTTTCTGGTCCAGACGGCTCTGCTGCTTTCCTGAGACTGGTCAAATGGCAGACTGAAAGACTGGCCCACACAACAGGGCCGGCGCCACGAGGGGGCGTGAGGGGGCGACGCCCCCTCACCGGGGCTCTCCCGCCCCCTCAGATCACCTTGAATGTTAAAGACCAATTGCATTATCTTCCTATGGTAATATTAACATAAATAAACAAGAATGCTTTATCACAGCTTAATCTATCTGGATCTGATCCCATTTCAACCTCTTTTTTTAGTCTTCTAAACAGGGCTTGAAATACACAGCGTCTCGAAAATGTCTGAAATGGTTCATAACCAACTTTGGTACATTTTACGGGAAGATGGCCAGTAAAATATAACATGCATAATACATTGGTAACAAACGCACATGTTGAATCGCAAGTCTTATGAGGCAGATCATAATTCAGCTTAGAAGTTGATAAAGTATTATTAATAATTACAACCGCAGCAATATTTTAACACATCGGGAGATCACCTTTGAGATAGCTATTATCCTTACGAGCCGCATTCTCAAATTGTCACTTCATCTGAACAGTTTTTGTAGTTGGCTATGTAAGAGATGTATATTTATCATAATGGCAAAACATATAAAGACGAAAGCTCTGAAGTTGCAAAAATATGACTGTACATTTTTTTGAAAACCGAACACAAATGAAATGCAGGTTTAACTGGCATGTCAGGATGTTTTAAAAATAATTCGCAATGATCGGATATTGACCATATGGTAATTGCAAGGTGACATAGGCTATGTAATTGTTTAAAATCTTACAAAACCATTCCAATGTTGGTCAAATAGGCATATTATTAGAATGCGAATTACCCGAACGGACTGCAGACAAATTGCTGCCGCATTGTCAGGCTGGTAGAGTAGCTCTAGAGAAAACGGTTGTATGATCTTTTTTACCTAAGATTAATAGGCCTATATAATGTAGCATACTAATTAAAACATACAAAATTGTTTTAGAACATGATATTGTTGCATTTGAGGCTGTGGAATCATGCAGCTGATATCAGCTCACAGCACTTTGTTCGTTGTGTAATTTTGTCGTGCGATTCCGGCTGGAATGTCAATGTGATGCGTGAGGGCTTTATTGAAGGGCATTTTCAGGAAACTTCAGCAACCGTTTGTTCTTTACTGACAGCTGCTATAGTTCAGTCAGCATGATGTAATAATAATAGTGGACTAAAATAGTGGACTAACTACCCACAAAAAACAATCTAATTTAGACAAATGTATAGAGCTATATATACAAAATATATAGAGCTATATATTTTTTAATTCTGAAGTTATAGGCAATGTGGGCTATACAGTAAAAGTTTTTTGTGTTGTTTTGTTTCATTGATGCTTCTGAATTTGTGTTAAGCACTTTGTTACAAATACTATTTTTCTGTTGTGAACTTTACACTTTCATAGAAACATATTATAGGGCTTGGTGTTTTTGGTCCTTAAGAAAAAGTTAATAATGTGATATTTTTCACAAAAACGTGATTCTTCACTGTTCCCCAGAGGTGTAATTTGAATCTATACTGCGTGTGTGTGTGTGCGTGTGTATCTGTTTTGCACATTTTGTTTTGTGATTTCACCAGAACGAAAGGCTCAAGCGCAGTCTCCGCAACGGATTGAAGCGCGCGTCTGTGTGAAGACTGTGCGAGCCACAAGACAACACTGTATCCGCGCCACTGATCGCAGTGGCAACTAGCACATTTGACAAAATAACAAAATTAATGCTCTGCTATAGTTAACTGGATATGTTTTATTTATTAGCCCATTAGTAAAGCCGTGCCGCGAATATGTTTTAAAAAGTGGTGGGGATAATATTGACCCTGGAAAAAGGGGTGGGGACATGTGCATTATGTGCGATAATCTGATCGCCCCCTCTCAGTATTTCAGATGCCCCCTCATCAGCATTCGGCTGGCGCCGGCTCTGCCACACAACTACCCAGAACCAATACTCACCAGGCTTAGAGACTGGCCCACACAACTACCCAGAACCAATAATCACCAGGGTTAGAGACTGGCCCACACAACTACCCAGAACCAATACTCACATGGCTGAACCAGAACCAGAGACCCAGTTCTAGTTCCCCCTTACAACCAAACCAGCACTTCTGCACAGCTTGCAGACAACACATACACTGGACACATACACTGGGCCTACCTTGGCCCCTACACAGTGTTCAGCAGGTTCCTTCAAAGGGCTTAACAAAAACGTTCTTCAAGAGCCGCCCAAGATGGCTAACTTTATCAGAGGTAATGAGACGTGCTGCATTCTTGTTCCTGTTTCTCCAGATTTAGTTTCCTCCTCCAATTTGTTCAGCTCAAACTAGTGGCTTCAGTATGATGTTACTTCAAGTGATTTGGTTCCTTATTATTGGGTACAGTCCAAGTTTCAGTCAAGAAAAGGTGAACTGTGTCTGTCTCTAGGCTCTGAAATCAGATTAGTAATCACTTCAGCTTTGGTTTGATTTTGATGTGGTGATATCATTGGCATTATGGCATGACTCTAACATGCAGTGTGCTTTGTGGAGTACCTTGAACTTGGACAGAATTCAAACAATACCTCAACTCCAATCGCCAGTTTAGATTTGAAAAGTACAGTTTTGCAAGTTAGATTATTGCCATTGTACCCTGCCGCAGACTGTCCAACGTCTACAATGGGGTTAAAATCTGCTCTGTATCTGGATTTATAAACATATAAACTAGTTACACCGGTTCTTTGATATTTTTCTGTTTTTTTTATTTTTGTGCTTTGGGCTGTCTTTGTTAGGTCCCTCCCCCTTACAGAGATGTCTTTTTTACAGATATGTTTGATGCTCATCATCTGTGATTCAGAGGTCATATTCTGCATATAACTGCAGTGCTATATACAAGTGATCAGAAACTATGGAAATGTAAAAAAAATTCAGAAACCTCATGCTGTCTTGGTTTTGAATACTTCTCACAAACAGCAACTGCATTTTCATTCATACATTTTACTCTGTATTCAAGTAATGTCTCATATAAAATCTAAGTAAGAAGTTAATAAATAAATTAAAAACAAGATGCAGTAACCATTTAGTTTTACTTGCTAGAGTACTCATAGAGGAAACATACTCCATGAACACTTGCATGCAAATCTGTCACCCATTGGATGATGAAAACTTATTTATAAAGTAGTAGATTGAAGGTCTGCTTTACCAAGAACAACCACACACAACCACACCTTCTGTAGCCTTGCCGGTCAAGTATTCTCAGTATACAGTATCTATCATACTACAATGTTCTAAGCTTTTCTAATCTTTTAAATCTAGGCCCTGTCTAACATACAAACGTACACTTGTGGTTTTTTCCCTTGCAGTATACTTTACACACCCTCTGCAGTAGAAGGTGTATTACTGCAGTTTTAGCTTTGCTCTGTGCTGTCACAGCTCTATGGCATCATTGGGAATAAAATAGCACTGTGGGGATTCCCCCTCGACTCAGAATGCTAGCCTCATAGCCTTCATCTTGTTTGTACATTAACTGCTGTCTTATAGCCTAGTGCAGGGGTGCCCAAATCCTGCTTCTTTTCAACCCTGATTCAGCACACCTGATGCTAATGATTATTTGGATAAAAAGCTTAATCAGGTTGCTCACAATTGAGCTTGGAGAGAACCTACACGACAGTAGGTCTCTAGGAGCAGGATTGAGCAGCCCTGGCTGTAGTAATAATATTATTGATTGACAGGTGGTTTAAGCGGGGATTTAACCCCTACCTAAATACCTTCTGCACCCATAAGCCCAGTACTTGCTAAGCCAGTCTAACCAACCAAACCATTCACATCTCTCCACCCACAACATCAGAACCCACTATCATTTGAATATAACAGCAGAATACAAATGGAATCAGACTTTTAGTACTTCAAGAAGAGCAAGTTACAGGGCCCGCCCTCGCTATTGGCCAATCAGCCTACTAGGAGTGTTGACAGACAGCATTGTTGCTCAGGAAGTCTAGAGGATTAGCAAGTCTTTTGTGAGACTATTGTTTGTTTCCCCTCTTCACTGGCTATATTTCACCAGGCTGGATGCCCAGTGGCACTGGTCGGCTACAGTGTCGTGTTGTCAGAAATGGACTCTTTGCACTTACTATTAAACTACTCACTATACACCAGTCAGTAGGGATCCACCGATACCACGTCTTCATTGCTGACTCCGAGCCGAGAACTGAATTCTGGATTATCTGGCCGCCATTGTTCCTGGTTAAGCAGTGTACCCAAGAATTGGGATAGCCCTTACTCTCATGTGAATGTGCAAAACTAAGGGGAAGGGGTAAAACAGAGAATTGGGCTTCATCCTTAATGGTACATAATGTAAAACTTGCATCCACCTATTGTGCTGTCAGACTTAATAAGGACACGTTTCTGAACTCTGAATGTCTGTAGTGAATCTAATTGCAGTTATCTTTCAGCAAATCCAAAAGGTAATTTTACTCTACTGTTTGGGAGGGCGGTTTCAGACACAGCTTCAACTACAGTAGGCTAGTGGATACCCACATTTTACCAGGCACCATATTGTTCATCCAACAGCGTTTCACATTTGAGAGGTGCAAAACTTTTCTAACACTTAACTTATGCCACAATATTGATTGAATCAGCTTTTAATTTTACTTTTGTACATTTTTTAGGATAATCTGTTGGAAAGCAGGTGGATCCCTACCTATAATTAAATAATCTGAACACTGGCTAAATTAGCTCCCATCTAATCTACAATTGGATGCATATTCAGCATTGGAAACAAACACAATAAATATTAATAGTAAAACATATTCTGGCGAAGTAAAATAGTTGATTAACAACAGATTTTAATTCAATTAATTTGCACTTGAAAAGTTGAACATCCTCCCGTTACACAACCTACAGTAATGATGCAGCAACGCTGGTCTGTACTCTGGGACTTCAAATCAGACAAGGAAGAAAAAACAGGAATCAAACAGGAAGAAGGAACATTTTTATTGTTACTGTACTGTATAGGTCTATGACATCCCGTAGGCTGGATTTCTCACTGACTAGCTCTGCTTTATATATGCACCTCGACAAACATGTAATTTTTGTCTCATCCGAGACGTGAAATGCTGGAAGTGTTAACAAATAATTAAACGTATTGTACGGTTTACAATCCAGTGCCACTGTGGCTGGTAGAATAGGCTAGGACGGTACCAATGTTAAAAAAGTACCCGCATTTCCCACCCTGGTTGGATAGTGAGAAGCTTGAATTTGAATAACTTTCATGTCTTTTATTAACCTTTGATGCATTCAGTTGGTAGTTTTCTGTGTTAAAATCAACTTCAAACCTTAACATGTATACTTTTCATAGGCTAATACTGTAGCAGAGGAAATGCATGCACATGTAATGTTAAATGTTTTTTATTCTTTTTTTCCTGCCACTCTTTAAACGGATTATAGCCTATTATTTTGTACGTAGACTAATTTTCCTGGAAACATACTTTGACCATATTGTTAATGGGGTAAGGATACAATAATAGTTAACTTTGTTTTCATCCTAAACGACCCGTCACTACAATGACTCTCGTGTTTACTGGACCTTATTAGGACGTGGTATCGAACCGTTGTATCGTACTCCATATGCCGATACCGATCCCGTATTTTTGGCCAGTATCAGACAGATTTCCGATTGGTGCATCCCTACCAGTAAGGAATGTAAATGTAGTAAATGTAGGTCTTGTGGTCCAGCGTGGGTAATGTAACATGCCACTTGTACAGTGTCCAGGGCCATAACCACAGCCTATATCTTGATGTGGTGCTTTGGGTGTGGCTCCCTGAAATGTGCCCAGTCTGGTGAACTATGGCATTGAGCCAGACTCAGCCGAGACACAGGGTAATGTACTAATATGGCTGAGCATCATCTGAGGGCAGCTCAGCATGTTGAAGCAATTTAACCACAGACCTCTCCAATACATCTATTCATTATTTCCACAGAGCTGATGTTTGTTGCAGTCAAGACAAAATAAGTGCAACTTGCCTTTGTGTAATTACTAAGCTCTGTTAAAAAGTATTTACCTTTCTTCCAGTGTTGGTTTTTGAACAGTTTTACAGTGCAATACTAAGGTACACAATATTGGGATTTCCAATTGATAATTATGCAGGATTTAAACTGTGGACACTAACCTTTTCACAGTCTCGCATGGCCAGACCTTAGGTAACAACAGAACGTCTGGTCAACAGTCAGTTTAATTTGCATATTTGAAAATAGGTTGGAAATGATTCTGGGGACTTCTTTTCAGGTAAACATCTTTAACATCCAATTGGGTAGGTGAGTGGAAACTTTGGGGGGAATTTTGCTCACAAGTTTTATGAAGCAGTAGCAAAAAGGCAGTGATGTCACCTTCCTCTGCTTGTTAAATTTTTGCTCTCTCCCCTGTGTGCAAATGTTCACGCAAAGTTGTCCAGACGTCTATTCTGTAACATTCAAAGATTGCAGAAGTAGCTGTCTGGCTTTCAAGACTACTTGTCACAAACTACCTCCAGTTATGAATCCTAATGAATGTCCTCTCGTGCACTGACACTGTCAAACACTGCAGGAATGTCCTCCCGTGCACTGACACTGTCAAACACTCCAGTAATGTCCTCTCGTGCACTGACACTGTCAAACACTGCAGTAATGTCCTCCCGTGCACTGACACTGTCAAACACTCCAGTAATGTTCTCCCGTGCACTGACACTGTCAAACACTCCAGTAATGTTCTCCCGTGCACTGACACTGTCAAACACTCCAGTAATGTTCTCCCGTGCACTGACACTGTCAAACACTCCAGTAATGTTCTCCCGTGCACTGACACTGTCAAACACTGCAGTAATGTCCTCCCGTGCACTGACACTGTCAAACACTGCAGTAATGTCCTCCCGTGCACTGACACTGTCAAACACTGCAGTAAGGTCCTCCCGTGCACTGACACTGTCAAACACTGCAGTAATGTCCTCCCGTGCACTGACACTTCTGCCGGATGATATATTGTCCCAGAAATTATTGCGATAATTGATAATATTGTCGTTCGGCGACCATTTTCATCTAATATAATGATAATGGCATAATAATGCAGGTACACCTTTTTATAGATCAATAAACTTATATTTCTAAAGTCTATTTAACACTGGAACTGGAAACATTTTAAATATCCACAATCAATTAACAAAACAAACAAAAACTATAAATAAAATGGACTCTGTTAACAAAAAATGCACTTGAATAAAAACCAAACAAGCAAAAACAATAAATTAAATAGAAATTAAAAATAAAATAAAATTATGTTTTGGACACTCGGGTGAAGAGAGGGGCAGAGCTGTCAACTGATCACCATCTGGTGGTGAGTTGGGTCAGGGGGTGGGGGAAGACTCTGGACAGACCTGGTAAACCCAAACGGGTAGTGCGGGTGAATTGGGAACGTCTGGAGGAGGCCCCTGTCCGACAGACTTTCAACTCACACCTCCGGCGGAGCTTTTCGT
>JACXGM010005200.1:0-12032 GCA_016801145.1 Umbra pygmaea
ACAAGGCAAGGAGCACAGTGATACCTAGTGAACAAGGCAAGGAGCACAGTGATACCTAGTGAACAAGGCAAGGAGCACAGTGATACCTAGTGAACAAGGCAAGGAGCACAGTGATACCTAGTGAACAAGGCAAGGAGCACAGTGATACCTAGTGAACAAGGCAAGGAGCACAGTGATACCTAGTGAACAAGGCAAGGAGCACAGTGATACCTAGTGATTCTAATTAGAGATTTAGTCAATCACTGGATATAAAGAAAAATAACCAGACATTTTAAGATATTTTCCTTTAGGGATATACTCAATCTGTGTCCAGAAAACCAAAAATGTTTTACTTAAATTACCCATGGTGCATAGAACACCTGATCGAACATATGCTTTCACCAAATTGATAGGATTCAGTTTTAATGTCTTTAGATTGGTCAATGGATGCTGTGAATAGGGTGAATGGCTTGGGTTTAAATTCTGTGTTGTGCTCTGGCGTTTGCTGTGTGTCTGCTAATGTTTTCTTTTAATTAATCGTGGACTTATGCACTGCTTAATTAACCTTGATTGCTTTTGGATATGCTTATATGGATGTCTTATGAGTTTGTAAACAAATGTAAACTTTGTTGATCAAAAGTTATGTTTTTGTCTGGTGTTTATCCTGAGGAAAGCGCTGAGAGTTTATGTTTCTTAATCTCAGTATGCCAATATCATACAGCATGTATTATAAGTACATTTTGTATCTGAGGAAAGTGCTGATAGGTTTAACTTCTTAACCATGTGATGGAAATATCACGCAGAAATATCATTAAGTGAATGGGGTTTAACGCTGCATAATGTAGTTTGTGAAGTAGCATACAGAATAAAAAATATGAATATAAAGATCTCCATAAAGAACCCTTCACTCCCTTATACACTTAATGAGTATAAACTGAGTGAAGAGCCCAAAACCGGAAGTTGCTGCTATTTTGGCCAGCAATAGGAAACTACCTCCGAAGTGTGTCTGGGTAACAAGAGGCATTCCCATATGCAAACATTGTGGTGCTCAGGAAATACTTAGCAAGCTGGTCATGCAAAGTAGACTCCATATGTGGTTTCACAGAGGCCAAAATAGATAGCAACTTCCTGTTTTAGGCTCCACACTCCGTTTATTGTAAATTAAGTGTTTGATGGTGTGAAGGGTTCTTTCAGAATGTTATAAATTCAAAAAGTGCTCTACTCCATCCCAGACAGTGTTGAGGTCGTAAACAACGGCAGGGTAAACCTACCCCTCACTCGCTAGGACTATACATTTTCCTGTCTAATGTATGGTAATGTCTGCCCATGGAGATGGTTAGGGAGTCCGACTTGTAGTCGGAAGGTTGCTGGTTTATTACCCATCTGTGCCCAATGTTGTTGTGTCCTTTAGCAAGGCACTTTACCCTAAGTTGTCCCAGGGTGATGTCCGTAGCCTGTGTCTTGTCAGATCTTGGCCAACTGCATCAGAGTGTGATATGGCAACGGCACCGCCTCAGATTAGAAGGCCCTGCAACATTTAGTGAAAACCGGCCAGTACATTATCCCCACAAATCCGCCCAGTACAGCACCGGTACTTGAAGTAAAGATCCACTGACTCTGGGTACATTTCCTCCCCAAATGAATGAAATAACAGCCTGATTAATTTACTTCCATAAAGACTTGGGCATGAACAACACGATAAACTGAAAGAGCTCAAAAGAAGTTGGTCAAACTATTCCTTTTAACAGCATTAATCTTTGTGACTCCACCTCTGAAAATCCGCCTTCATCTGAGTGAGCAGGGGGGGAAAGTTGGCAGAGGGCAGATAACGAATGAATCACATTCACTCCAAGGTACTGTACTTGCCAGAGCAGTTAAGCTAAAAGGGCAAGTCTTTTTACTATGCTCAACGCCCTCCCATTATATGCCCTGGAAAGAGACAGAGGCCTACACATATAGTAATCTCTATAAGAAAGGATTACTGTACATTGTCTACACTTCATTCAACATCAAGGTAAACTGGAAGGCCAATGCTGCCATAAAATAACTAAAATATGTAATATGATGTAATCCTTTTGGTATAAGATCAACACAGTTCAAGTCTGCCTTGTCAAAGACAAATTTCTGTCACTCAGGACAGAAAATCTATTTTTTTCTTATCTAATCTTAACAAAAGCAGAAAGTCACCAAGGTAAAAAAGGCAGTTTATTTACTGGTATTTTACTGACAACACCAAGACTTCCCTAAGTGCACACCACCTTGTATTTTTACCACCACACTAATGTCACAAACTCAACAACAGAAAAAAAATCAAAGATAACATTTACTTTTTAATTTTTTCAGAAGACCCACAGCACCTCCATCACATTTTCTTCTGTAAAATGCCACAGAATTCAGAATCTGCCGGAATAAACTGTAAGCATGTAAAACTAGGGCTATATATTATAAACAAAGCTGTCATCTGTCTACAACACTCTCCATCAAACCACATTGATGGTTAACCTATTATGAATACCAAACAACCCGTACATTTATCTATACATATACATCATTTAATGGAGTTCTGGGCATATCATTTGAAGCATTTGTATTCACAAATGCAGGTAGCCATCTTTTTGTTATATCTTTGGGAGGCGGATTTGCCCCCAAAGTGGTGACATGCTGGCAGTGGGACCTACAGCCTTTTAACCTTCTGAGAGATACTGATATATACAGATAGCTTTCAGGAACATTTTCCGAATTCGCGCAAAAGCTCATCTCCATACGTTTGCATTTACACTGTCGTCTCCAGACCACAATCGCTTGTTTGTGCGTACGTCATTCAAGACGTCTTGAGCTCCATGCCCTCAGAATCCAGCCCATCCCATTGATTACAGTAAGGTGATCTGTTCCCGGCTGGAGCTGTCCCTGGAAATTTCCCCGGTTTTCACTGTGTGTACAAGGCCGTCTATCAGCAGTGATTGTTATAGTGCATGTCGGAGAATAGCGCGGACACGTGCTTCACACCGCGAGCGGGCATGCGCACCACCGGGCGGAAAAGGGAGACAAAAAAAGAGAAGGCGGCTATCCGGCGTCTTTGAACTGTAATGCTGGATTCACACCAGGCACGGCATACTGGTTGCATTGCGGCAGAAGTCCATTAATTTCAATACGAAGCAATGCGCACAACTTTGGAAATTCTATCGGATCCGGCAAAATGTGGATTGGATGCAGCAAGTGTGTTGCAAGGGTTGGAATACTCCAATGTGTGCTGTGCTTTGCCATACGGCACCAGAACCGTAAGTTGAGATACCACAGAGGAAGAGCTAATATGTGGCTTTCACCTATGGGTTTATGGGATTGCAAGAAACACTTTGAGAACTCACAAACTATTGTCAAGGAAAACTAAACAGAAAAAGCTCCTGCCAGTCACCTTGCTGGAGGTGGAGGAGGACAGTGGAATGCAACATTGTCCTCCATCTTGAAGATGCGGAAGATTGACTACGATGTTGATTGCGGTGTACAAGTGTGTCTGCGTGATAGTGCCGTATGGTGGTTTTTAGCCGTGCCTGGTGTGAATCCAGCATAAGTCATAGAACGTATGTTGCCAGTTCTTTTAAGCCTGATATTGTATTAGTCTATAGTTCTTGCAAATTTAATTTAACTGATTTTCGTTGTTTGTATTCTTCACTTGCTAGCTAAATTGCAAGTGGCTGTTGATTCGATATACAGTAATAGCGATTGTTGAAAGCAGTAGCTCATGTTTGCTGGGTTCCCGCGGCTGCTTAAAAAGTCTTAAAAAGGTCTTAAAATAAAATCAGGGAAATTAAAGCCATTTATTGTCTTAATTTTACCTTAGATTTGCTCTAGGTATTAAATTTGCAGATGGTGCATTTAAGACTGATTGGAAAATGTGGGGGAAGGTGTCTACGTCTCATCTGTCATCTGTGAGTAGACAGAACACTTGTGTTTAGTGAATTTACTTTACCCTGTGTAGTTATTTTTTACCTGTTGGGCCACCGTGTGTCAGACCTGATGCACGAGCCTGAACCTCATCCTGTCTCCTCTCTCATGCTCTGTCGGCTAAACTGCGCTGCTGCTGGATAGACCATCTCGTGTCACAAACTCTAAATGACTTTTATCTGCTTCAGGCAGTTTATCTAGCTACATAGACAATGATGAACACACTGAGGGTACACAGTCAACTTAGCTACGTAGGTTTCTATTAGCTTGTTAAGGTAGCTCGCCAAGTTGATGTTGCACCGTTGAAATTACTCAGTGAACTTCAGACTTTCTTCATTGTTCAAATAACAAATCAATGAGAAATATTCTAGCTCTGTCTAGCCAACTTACATTCTGCATCTCAACCCAACAACACAGATCTCTCTGCGTTCCCTTCCCAAATTACACTATATTTAAAGAGACAGTGCACAATATTCCCTGATATATATCTAAATACCATAAAACAAGGTTTTCTTAACAATTATTAAGTATTCAAAAACATCACTTAATATAATTTATTTGTCATTTCACATCTTACATTCTAATAGATGAGACTGAGTTTTTCTTATAGTTAGCACTGCTTCATATTTGATGTCCCCCTTACATTATATTTGTAGCAGTAAAATTATCCATTCATTCTAGGGTGAGGTTTTACGCTATAACCTCATGCTAAAACGTACCATAATTTCAAATGTTAATGCTAATTTAAAAAACAACAATAATAATAATATATGTGTATATATACATGAGGGGGGGGGTGCGCTCAATTTATTCTGAAAAATAATCAAGTTAGGGACCATGGAGGTGAAATGCCATATGAAACTTTTATAATTTAAGCATATCAATATGCTCAAACTACTCTGGTTTGAATTTAAAGTATTCTCCTCTGAGCAAAATACAAAGAAAAGTTATGTTTTCCAAATTAGGACCAAATATATTTTATTTTCTACCAAATAAATAGATTACAATATTTTGGGGTCTTAAATTGTATTTGTTGTAGTCTTGGTGCAAGAACTCTGGTTTGTATTTTAGGTGCATTACTTACAAGTGAACAGAGGAGAACAAGAAAAAGTTGATGAAAATTTATTATTTTGTTAATTGCTTAGCCAGACTATCACACCATAATGGTTATTATATTGCCAGATTCCAGACTTACAAATATGAATATATATTTCTACTGGTATGCATCCTAGTGACATTAAAAGTACAATATGTAGTTTTCCAAAACAATAACAAAAGATGTACTTGGCATTATAAAAGCAACCATCACTATACCTATATTATATATATTTCTTACTTTCAAATCCAGAGAAATTTGTAATATAATTCAAAGACACGGGACGTTTCATTTTGTCTTCCGTCAATGGCATCATATAACCCTTGACTGCGCTAGTTGCTCTAAGTTCCAGGGATCCGCCAAACATAACGTGAATAAAGTTATAATATTTTTAACAATACATTACTTTGTGAGTGAAATTTTTTTCTGTCAGAGATGCTAGATTGAAAGGTTGTCATTGACGACAATAACAAAACCCATGATCCCACGCTACTTCCAAACGTCACCCAAGTACATATTTTGCTATTGTTTTGATTGAGAGCCCCCTGGCGGCCAAAAACTACATATTGTACGTTTAATGCAAAAATATGAAGAAAAAATATTCCACATGTCTGTGCATGATTTCTGAAGTGCAAAATAGTTCAGGCTACAGCACCAATATTTCCATCCATAGATAATTATGTCTAACCTCTGAATTTATTTTCAAAGTGCACCAGATTGATGCATTTAAACGTCAAAATAGACAAAATGTTCTTACAGGGGAGCATGCCCATGGACCCCCCTAGGGGGGCTTGTGTCCCAGTGCAGCTCTAGTGATGCCCTTGGGGCAGTGTCCCTGTTTTAAGTTTACAAAGATAAAATCATTACCTGTTTTCGAGGTATTTACACTTCTGAGCTGAAAATGTCCCTGGATTTTGTCTCAGAAATCCGGTCACCTTAACTTACACTGAAGATTTTCCCTGCAAAACACATTTCTCCTGGGCTGTTAGCAAAGCCCCAGGTGGGATCTCTCTTGCGCTACCTCCGGAGATTTCATGGAATTCGAGAGAGACCCGCAAGTTTACACACTACAGTTATGTCACCTCCCGACATTCGCTCGAGCGGATTCGAAAAATGTTGCTGTAAGCTATCGGTATCTATCATAGTGTAAAATGCTTTAATGTCCTATTTGTGAAGTCACCTATTAACATTGAGGCCATTTATCACAAACATTTTGCCTTGGGGGCAGATCCATCTCCAGAACAGGATTAGTGATGAATAACTACATGTTTCATACATGCGAACGATCAAAATATCTTAGAAGATAGCAAGTTTGAAGTTCACTCTATTCTAACCTTTTTTTACCTTGAATGTAAAAAAGCAGCATTGAGTGTTGCATTAGGACATATAATAATTAATGTTTTTGTACTGAATAACTGAACATAATTAGCTTCTTAATATACCACAACTGTCATGTGGATGAATTAGCTTAGAAAATAAGCAATATCCACTCTACAGGGATTTAACCAAATGTGTCCATAGCATTTGAAATGCTTAAAATTTTGATGGAAAATGTCTGGGATCTTTTAATTCAGCTCATATAATGTAACATGAGACCTACAGAAATCTATTTATACTCAGTGTATATTGATTGTGTTTCTTCCCTTCTAAAATTCTGTTTACAGCTTGTTTTAGAGGAAAGATGCCTCCAGCTTAAAGGAAACAAGAGGTGTGAGTTTCTGTGGTGAGACGGTTAATGATCCCCAAACGAGACTTCTCATTTTCGTCACCAGTGCTCTCTCCTCCACAAACAATCCCTGAGTTTCATGTCTGTGTGCAGTTTACTTCATTGTAGAGAGACAACCTAAACCAAACAAGTTTCATTTATCCAGAAATTACAAAATGTTAAATTTGACAATAGCAGTTACATCTCATTGAACCCAGTGGTGTAGTGGTAAACAGTTAACCAAATCTCTTAAAGAGAGATTTATTTTTTCTTACTTAAACTGCTGATTAAGATTTACCTGTCTATGTTTTTCACCACTACACTGCAGATATGAATGGCAAATTAATCAACTAACTCAGTTAGTGTGAAAACAGTCATGGGCGGACAGAGAACTTTGGTAGGTTAGATAGCTAAGGCTAAGTGAGAGACAGGACTTGAAAATGACTGATACACTAGGTCAAACTATTGTAGACTAGGTCGTTTGTTACCTAGGTGGCAGGTACCCCAGTAGTCAACATGGAATGTACAAAAAAGCTTTCAAATGGGAAGATGTTTTTGTGTGTGAGGCTGCATCTTTAATGCATGCAGCCACTGATGGAGAAGGGAGGGGACGTCTTCTTTGGTTGAACCTTCCTGTGGACATGTAGCATAGTTTTAACAACACAGATCTCTGGCACATACCAGTGAAACAGAAAGAAGAGGAACAATTCATCATCATTATTATCTCCAACACAAACAGAAAAATTGTTGTCAACACACTCACGTGAGCACTTTGTCTTTCATTGATGGCCCTAGAGACAAATAAATGTATATACTTTTGACATTGTGATGGCCCAAGTTCATGATGCAGTCAATTCTTGATTTAAAAGAAATGGTGTAATATTAAGTAAATTCTTTCCTGGAACGCCTGACCCACTTTCGAAATGGATAAGTTCAGCTACACTAAAGCTTTCCTATGAATCCTTGAAAGGGTTTTGGTCACACATATCCATGAGGTGCCTCTGCTAGGCACACAGGCAACAACTTCACCTAAAACATACACATATCTGCCCACTCTGTTTAAATCTTTATGTAAATACTCAATGTTTACTAGTGTACCAGGCTGAGGGAATGGACTGCAACAGGGAAGTAATTCTACCACAGACACAAGTGCAAATATTATATTACCATAGCAACCTCCTGAAATTTTTACATTTTTGTAAATATTCAATCTTATCTGAAAAATATTTTTAAATAGACACAGGTCCAAACATATATGTACACGGAGCAATATACAGTGGCAAGAAAAAGTGGATTTCTGCCTAAATTGGTCATAAATTGTGAGCTAATCTTAAACTAAATCATAATAATTGACAGTCTGTGTCAACTGAATGGGACTCGCCACAGGTTGGGTTGGCACCACCTGTTGTCAGCCATGGACATTACCTCTATATTCCGTTTTGCACATCTCTGTCTTCTTAGTCACCTAAATACCATCAGCTGAACCTTGTCCTTAATTAGGTGTGTGTATTTAATTTTCCCCTCTGCTTCTGTGTCTTGTGGTTCAATGTGTGGATTTCCCCTGTAACATGTTGGAGTTAAGTTTTGAGTAGTTCCTGAATAGAAGAGTGGTCATTTATATTTCTATGATTACAATCTGTGCTGGTAACACGTTATTTACTGTAGTAAATATGGATTAACAGTTAGTTCTGTGTGTTCTGTAGTTCTCAGTCGTGCCTATGCCATGTTATGCATTAGTAGGGCTGTGTAGACATGTTAAGGACTTGATATATACTGTCAACTCAACAATTCAATACATCATTGCGTACATAAATGTGTGTTATGTGGACTCCTGCGTTCTGCCTCCTGACTATTCCACCAAAAGTCCACGTTGTTACAGTCTGCTTGAACTAATAACACATATATCATTTCTCTTGTCTATATTGAAAACATCATTTAAACATTCTCAGTGCAGAGTGGTGTAAGATTGTGAACCGCTAGGCCAGCCCTATTTAACTCTCGCCCTCAAACAAGTTTTTTTCATCACAACCCTCTAATCTGGTACTTATTTAGACCTGGTGCACCAGTAGGGTGCAATTAATGATAAAGTAGAACCGGAAATCAGCAGGCCTTGGCCTTCGTAGTGTAAGAGTTGAATTCCACTGCCCCTGACCAAATGCTAATGATTTCTGTAACAGTTAATTGGAGTCAGCTAACCTGGAGTCTAATCAGTGAGACAATATTGGAGTTGTAGTTTAGAGCTAGCCTGCCTTATAAAATATTTAGAGATGTGTCGGTGGAAATAGGTTGGAGGCTTGACGTAATGTTGGGTTTCCACTGCCGCCGAGTTGGAGCAAGAGAGGGCAGAAATTCGGGAATTTCATGCAATTTGTGCGAGGGAGTTATGAGGAGGGGTCAGTCTGGCTAGCGTGGTAGTGGCGGGTCGCGACAGCTGTACCGGGAATGAGGTTGGCATTGAGGGGAGTTCGGATGGGAGTGTGGGAGTTGCCGGTGTGGGGGTAAGTTTTGAGGAGTCACGGTATGTACGGAGGAAGAAGAAGCATGCACGGAAGAAAGAGTGGTGAGTTTAGTTCGGATGATGGGAGTAGTGGGGAGGTTTTCCATTTCTTAGGGTGGTGGGTTGAGTTGGGTGGCCATAAATTGGGTGGGCCGTGACCGGCCTCACACTCCGGTACAGGTGGTGGCGGTAAATTCCCCTTAAGTCGGTTGCAATTCGGCTTTAAAGCATAGAAGAAGAAGAAGAATAATAAGAAGAGGTCTCGGTCATTGATTTACGTTACGTGATTATCTGTTGGTGTGGAAATAGCTGGAATCAAGGAGCTCTGTCATTTAATGTGTAAGTTGTGAAAAGCGTGTGGGTAGTTAAAGTTTATGCGTACGCTGTGTATGTATGTCCTTAGATATTTTGTTTAATGCGTATATGCTGCATTAGCGCGTAAGAGAATTAGATACATATTATCGTTGTGCTCTCAAAAACCTTGTTCACCTGCAACTACATAGTATTGGAATGCTCCCTGGATCTTTGTAAATTAAATAACAAGACATCCATCTACCTCCTTCGGTCTCCCTCCTTTTATCACACCTAAACCGTGACAGAAGTGTCCCTTTAAGACCAATTAATGTAGAACTACAGGTTTTCCAAAGGGTTCACACATTTGTTTAATCACTGTGCCTGTAACAATTTAATATACTTCTTCAAAAAACATTTGCATAGCATAATCTTTCGTTATGTAGGCTTCATTGTGTAACCTGTGTGGGAGGGGATATTTTGGCTGGTAAAAAAAACAACCTGATGGTAGATTGTTAATCCCCCCTCTCCAAAATGTATGTTTAAAGGTCTTACTGTATAGCCAGCTACTGTTAATGGGGCTGTGACTCATTGGAGTTCTACATTACTGGTGTGTGATATGACCAGACAATATCCAGACAGTGTGGTAGGCAGCTATCATAAAGGTTATATTTTTTAGATGGCAGGTGAGTGTCTGAGGCAGAACTACTTACACTTTTTCTTGCATTTCTTGCAGGGTTTCTTGCAGCAGAATTGCACAATGCCAATCAGGATAAGAAGAGCCAGAAACGTGAAACCCACTGCTATTCCGATCGCCACAGAGCTTGGCGCTACAACTCGACAAAAACAAACAGGCTTGTTAGTGACCTAATCAGAAGTTCAGTTTTACAGTACAGTGTGTGAATTTATAGTTTGTACTGCATAGCCAGGTGTAGGAGCACATGGTGCATCATGGTCAGAGCTTCACATTCTCAAGAAGGACTTTAGGATTACAGTTAATAATGGTGCATTACTATTGCTCACAGCACATGTCAAGCTCATGAATACTTGTGGGTACAGTTTATAATAATAGAATTTAATAACGTATTCAGAAATAGTTTAATAGTTTATATCACAGCTGGGCAGTTACATTTATTGGTACAGATTTGGTTGAGCTAAATTCCCATCACATTCATTGATAGAGTTAAACCAATTCAACCAATCGCACCAATTTTGGTTGAATTTTTACTTAATTATAAGAAAAGTAATTTCCTTCTGCAGAATTTTGTTACACCCCTACATTTAACATCACATACAGTAATGGCTAAAATTAGAATCAGGTGCACCAAAACAGGTACAAATTATAACAAAATAATTACAGAGCAACTTTGGAGTGTGAACCCATTTGTAAAGTTTATAAACTTGGTCTGGTCTGGTTTTAATAATATGGGTGTGTGGTAACATGCCGAGATCAAAATACATATCAAAGAACCCAGAAGAAAGATTGATACCCATTACTCTGGTAGGGTTTACAACAGGTAACCTACCACAGTAGCCTGGTAGAACCCTGATGGACTTGAGCTTTGCTCTGAAGTTACAACTGAGAAGGGTCTGGTGTCAACCAAGCTACTACGACAGGTCATCCCAACAAATTCAGAGCTTAGGAAAGTAGTAGCTATTGTTTACCTCTGTATCCTAGCCATTGTTTACCTCTGTATCCTAGCCATTGTTTACCTCTGTATCCTAGCTATTGTTTACCTATGTATCATAGCCATTGTTTACCTCTGTATCTTAGCTATTGTTTACCTCTGTATCCTAGCCATTGTTTACCTCTGTATCCTAGCTATTGTTTACCTCTGTATCCTAGCTATTGTTTACCTCTTTATCCTAGCTATTGTTTACCTCTGTATCCTAGCTATTGTTTACCTCTGTATCCTAGCTATTGTTTACCTCTGTATCCTAGCTATTTGTTACCTCTGTATCCTAGCTATTGTTTACCTCTGTATCCTAGCTATTGTTTACCTCTGTATCCTAGCCATTGTTTACCTCTGTATCCTAGCTATTCTTTACCTCTGTATCCTAGCCAAATGTCCAACCTGGTCATCATACCACCATAGTAAACTAATCATTCTTAGCTTTCAATTGTCTCATTGTATTTTGTTAATGTTTAAAATATATAAAAATCATTTTGAATACATATTTTGACTCTACATTACATAACCATCAGAATAGGTTGACAGTCTTCATTTTATAGATAAGTATCAGTTCAAATCCAGTGTTGGAATTCTGAACAAAACAAATACAAAGAATCCCAGTCCCAGATTTCAGGAAATATGTTCCCAGGGAACTCTTTTGTACAATGCAGTTACATGTAATATGAACATAAGACAATGGCTGTAACAACGCAACTTAGATGCTAGGAAACGGTGTGAGTGTAGACGTTTGGAAGTGCATTGAGGTAAGAGAGGTTACATGCTATAAAAATAATAAAGTAATTAGTTTAAAACTTGGCATACAAGAAAACAGTTCAGCTTCAGAGGACA
>JACXGM010005200.1:12132-26550 GCA_016801145.1 Umbra pygmaea
CCTCGTGTGCCTCTGTGGTGTTATTGCCTGTGCTCCTTGATTTAATCAGTAGATGTCTGTTATTGTGCCCAGGTGTTTGTCATTGTCCTCATTAGTGTTAGTATTTAGTTGGTGTGTTTGTAACCCTCCCTTGTTCGGTCAATGTTCCCATGTTGCGTGTTCCAGGTCGTCGTGTTCCATGTTTCCAGTATCCTGTTTCGTGTTTCCTAGTTGATTCCGTTATTTCTGATCTGTGTTCCAGTTATATCCGTAGAGTGCTTTTAGTTATACGTTTTGCCCCTCGTGGCTGTTTTGTTTTACCCAGTGTCTATTATTAAAGTGCCTTTTTGTTATCTACCGTCCTTCGCGCCTGCCTCATCATTCCCTTTACCCATTTAGTCCCTAAAACGTGACAACAAATAATTTTCTGTATGTCTCTAATCAGCTGTGGTTGAGCTGATTCTGCTGATCAACACAAATCCTGTGGAACATTTTCTCAAATTGTTTTATGACTAGAAACATACACTCACCTAAAGGATTATTAGGAACACCCGCTCAATTTCTCCTTAAAGCATTGATCTATTCAACCAATCACATGGCAGTGGCTTCAATGCATTTAGGGGTGTGGACCTGGTCAAGACAATCTCCTGAACTCCAAACTGAATGTCAGAATGGGAAAGAATGGTGATTTAAGCATTTTTGAGCGTGGCATGGTTGTTGGTGCCAGACGGGCCGGTCTGAGTATTTCACAATCTGCTCAGTTACTGTGATTTTCACGCACAACCATTTCTAGGGTTTACAAAGAATGGTGTGAAAAGGGAAAAACATCCAGTATGCAGCAGTCCTGTGGGCGAAAATGCCTTGTTGATGCTAGATGTCAGAGGAGAATGGGCCGACTGCTTCAAGCTGATAGAAGGGCAACTTTGATTGAAATAACCACTCGTTACAACAGAGGTATGCAGCAAAGCATTTGTGAAGCCACAACACTCACAACCTTAAGGCGGATGGGCTACAACAGCAGAAGACCCCACCGGGTACCACTCATCTCCACTACAAATAGGAAAAAGAGGCTGCAATTTGCAAGAGCACACCAAAATTGGACAGTTGAAGACTGGAAAAATGTTGCCTTGTCTGATGAGTCTCGATTTCTGTTGAGACATTCAGATGGTAGAGTCAGAATTTGGCGTAAACAGAATGAGAACATGGATCCATCATGCCTTGTTACCACTGTGCAGGCTGGTGGTGGTGGTGTAATAAGTTGGGGGATGTTTTCTTGGCACACTTTAGGCCCCTTAGTGCCAATTGGGCATCGTTTAAATGCCACAGCCTACCTGAGCATTGTTTCTGACCATGTCCATCCCTTTATGGCCACCATGTACCCATCCTCTGATGGCTACTTCCATCAGGATAATGCACAATGTCACAAAGCTCGAATCATTTCAAATTGGTTTCTTGAATATGACAATGAGTTCACTGTATTAAAATGGCCCCCACAGTCACCAGATCTCAACCCAATAGAGCATCTTTGGGATGTGGTGGAACGGGAGCTTCGTGCCCTGGATGTGCATCCCACAAATCTCCATCAACTGCAAGATGCTATCCTGTCAATATGGGCCAACATTTCTAAAGAATGCTTTCAGCACCTTGTTGAATCAATGCCATGTCGAATTAAGGCAGTTCTGAAGGCGTAAGAGGGTCAAAAACAGTATTAATATGGTGTTCCTAATAATCCTTTAGGTGAGTGTATTTACTGTCATTAGGGTAGTTTCTTGAAATAGCTGCTTTCAATTCTACTTGAATATATTAACGTCTACGTACAGTAATGATAGCTTTTGCTAAAGTACAGTGCAATACCAGGCCCTCCATCAATGACCATTCAATTCAAAATCAATTAGTCAATGTTTGTTTTTCTTTACTTTTGTTCTGGCCAAATGGTGGCTATGTACAGTTTTGAAGACTAAAATCAAAATTTTATCTACATTTTTTGTCCTTTTTGCTAGCCACAACAACAGCTATTAAAAACGCTTTCAACAACTAATTTGTTTAAAAACAACTAACAAATTACAGTAGCTATCAAACTTTCTTTTAAAATTGTCAACAGAATAGCCAACATAAAAAAATGTATACACTTGACCCAGTATATAAAAAATGGTACATTCATGAAGAATTCCTGGCCAGGAATCACATTTGTATTTGATTTCAATCCACCTTTTAATTTGGTTTGAAAGTGGCTTGAAATATCTGCATGTTCAGACTGAAATAGTATTTCAGTCAGTTTAATGTGCCACGACATCAATGTGGTACCTTTGTCACAATATAGTAGCTACATTAGAGTAAGCAAACACACTCGTCAACATTGTTGCAGTTCTATCCTATAAATAGCATTAACTGATTCTCACCCCCCATCGCAGGATTTGGAGGCGTAGTTATCCCACTTCTCTCTTCTTTTTGTTAATATTTTTCTGTCAATCACTTGATTTGTCTTGACATATCTGCGCTCATGAAGTAGTTGTCCTTACAGAGTTAGAACCAGAGTTAGCTCTGCTAAGGTTCTGGCATGTGTTATAGTCAGACCTTCCTTGCTCCGCATATCTAGGAGTTATCTGAAAACTGGTCAAGCTTCATTCTTTTGTCCTATTCTCTTTGATAATGAACAACTTACCCTTCCAGTCTTTATTTAGGACCACATTCAAGCATTTTCCGTCCCTCTTTACGTCATTTTATTAGGTCCTTTTACACTTGCGACAGAGTAAATGCATACGTACTGGTTGGCCATGGCATTAACAATCATGAATTTAGGTGACATTTCGTATTGTTGAATTTATTGTGGTGCAAATGGAACCAGTTACTAGTGTAAAAAAGCTGTACAAACTGTATTTCTTTATATTTTTTGTGATTCCCTAAACTATTTAGCCTAGTGTTTATTTTGCCATTTTATGTAATTGAGGAGAGGACATGATGAGTTATGCTTCAAATTTTTTGCCATTTAGGCTGTGGTTTTATGAGTAGCAAGCACTGTATAAAGTAGTATTTTGAATCATTATCCCATACAAACAATGTTTTCCTAATTTTTCAATAATAACAAATACACATTTTACAGAGTTTGTAAGCTGGCAACTGAAAGAGAAAGTAGTGCTCTTCTTATGGCTCAAAATTCTGTAAATAGCACCTGTAAATAAAATGTTCTACTTCCACAGATTTGTTTTCCATTTCTTGGCCACCACAAATTCATATCCTTTTTTTATTGAGTTACTCTCAAGTTAGAATACATTCTGGGTTGCTCAGTTCCTTGTGCTGAATTGTCCTTGTGTTGGATGTACTACCATCATGTTTCTGTATTGTTTATTTTCCCTGATTATTACATTCCAGGATGTGCAGTCAGGTTAGGCAGGGTAGGCTTAGGCTACACAGTGATAATCTCTCAAAATAGCTCTTATCAAAAGCATAACTAAAAAAATAATGTTGTATAGCTACATTTTCAATTATGTTGTGATGTTCAATGGTCTTTCTCAAAAATGTAATTTTTATACTGACATTTTCAAATTTCATATTTTGCCTAGATGCATATTCCCACCTTTAGGCTTAATGCCTATAGTACAGAGTAGGCACAAACCATATGTTGTTAATTGCATTAATTCAGGTTTGGATTTGGCTTCTCACCAATCATATCACATCAAAGTCAAAACATAATTTAAGAAATTTATCTCATCGACTGACTAGATAGCAAAAAGTTGTACTTTCCTAAATAGCCATGACTTCACACTTAGCTAATTCTTCATAATGGCCAGTTTGTCAGGCCTGAAAAGGAGTTCAATTTAAACTTTACTAAATGTTAACTACAGTCTTTGTTGCTTGCATAGTCAGCAACAGCCTTTAGCTAGGCAGCCCCTCAACATTTTTCTGCAGCTTGGATGACAAAACCAAACACCTTTACTTTCTGATGTGAAAACCACAAGTTCACCGTCAAGTACAGATATTCACTTACTCTGGTGCCCTCCGCCATCAAACAACTGCGTGGGGGATGGTACACATGAAACTGGATATGTGAAATGTATATATCAGCATAAAGAATGGAGATGAGTGGAAAACTGCCTTCAACACGACCTCTGGGAATCCTAAAAATCTAGTCATACCCTATGGTTTGGCCAATCCACCCTCAATCACCCAGTCCTTTTTGAATTAGGTTTTCTGATAAATGTTTCCTAACCCGAACCTTACCTTAACCCTAAAATTATCCTAACCCTAACTTTGACCTCAAGGCATGGTGGCCTAGTGGATAGTATTCTGGCCTCACAGAAAGAAGGTTCTGGGTTCAAACCCTGGTCATCCTGGGCCTTTCTTTGTTGAATTTTCACATTCTCCCTCTCTGTGTGGGTTGTCTCTGGGTGCTCTGGTTTCCCACACCATCAAAAACATGCAGGTTAGGTTTGGGACTACAGATGGAAATGTGCATCTATGCTATAATCTGGCTCATTTACAGTCTGCACAGAAGTGTAAGATAGTTAATTAATGTGCAAAAAAATCTAACCTAACATTTATACCTAACATTTATGCCTAAACTTAACCTCCCCCTATGCTAAATGTAAACCACAATGCTTGAAAGTACCCTAAATTCTAAACCTATTGCTAATTGTAACCTTGACCCTAAACTTACCCCTTATACACAAATTGACTGTGTCTTCACAGGAACCAGCAGTTGGTCCTAAAATGGGCATTTTTGTAAATTGTTCTTATTCTTGTAAAGACTTCTGTTCTTATTATGATCTGTCAAACCAAAACACACAGTTATGTCAATAAATATTTGGACGTTAAATAAGTTATTATTTCAGCTGTCTAACAATGCATATTGGAGTTGAAAATAAAAAATGAATATGAACTGAAAGTTCTGATTTTCAGATGTAATTTGAGGGCATTGTCACAAGATCGTGAGTGCAGCAGGAAGCGGGGTACAATTTCAAAGATCGATAAACATAATAAAGAGTGTTTATTACAAGCCAAGTCTTACCTCACCAAACCTCGATCAGTCCAGAAGGGGGCACCATTACGGGTATTTATGAGCAGGTGTTTGTCATTCTTGCATTAGTTAATTTACATGTTAGCAGATAAAAGTTCTAAATTTGATTTCAAGGGTGGCCTTTTCATTCAGAATGTGTTGCTGTTCACCATCATAATGGAGTTACAAGAGCTGTCGCTGCCTGTGAAGCAAGCATTTATTCAGCTGAATAAATACTCTTTAGAGAGACAGCAAAAACATTAGGGTGTGGCAAAATAATCAATTTGTTACATTCTTAAAAAGAAAGGATACATTAGCTTAGGAACACCATAAACTCTGGAAGACTATATACATATACAGTATGGTATTGACAGATGGATTTGTTTTAAACATGTATGGACATTTTGAACAATCTACTGGCTGATTCTGCAATATGTACTAAGGGTAATTGTGTAATTATGTAAAATAATAATGAAATGTAATAATGTGTAATTTCCCATATCAAGGAACAGGAAATACAGAATAATGTAACTTTGAGTCATTAGTACTTTTCTAAATTTGTACACCACTTAAAGGCTATAACATGATAAAAGGATATTATGACAGTATACTCACTGATAGAAATGAGGAATTCACACTAATGAATAGGGGCTCCATGATCTGTGTTTTTGGGGGTTGATTATCCCTTTAAGTAATCTTTACACATGAACCACAGCTTTAGGTACTCCTTGCCCAACATCATCCAATTAATAAAACGATAAAACATAAAACAAAATGGTTGGATGGATGGAGAATTAATAGCGATAGAACAATAAAGAAGGCCTGGCACTGTGGGAATCAGGAAGAAAGCTAAGCCTAGAATATGTGTTGTGAGAAGCTGGCTACTTCCTATTCTGAATGACTTGTAGGTATTATATGGCTGCCAGTAAGGGACATAGTGATTTATGTAACAGAAAGAGGGTGGATTACGTAATGGATGAAAAGGGAAGATCAACATAAAATAGTAAAGGAGACAGGGAGCCTACTTGCTATAAAATTTGGCCGAATTTTGTTACACCCCTACGTTAAACATCACATAGAGTAATGGCTACTGTTCAGTTGTACCAAAACAGGTGTAAATTATAACAAAATTGATAGAGAGCAACTTTGGAGAGTGGACCCTTCCATAAAGTTTATAAACTTGGCCTGGCTTGGTTTTAATAATATTGAAATGTCACCATCTGTGATGTGGAATAGTCAGACCTGTTTTCCCCAGAGGAGGATGAAGATTTGGGGATATTCATCTCTGATGAGGAGGAGGACTGGGGTCTCCCCATTACATTTTTCAGGGAGGCTATGGGCAGTGCAGTAAGGCCTATTCACCATCAGGAAAGGCCACTGCAACCCCATTTGGCAGCGTAAACAGCCCTTTTCCTGAGGTGCAGCCAGGGCAGGCGGCATTAGCTCCATCTGTGGCCAGGAGGGCACCGTGTACATCCACCGATAAGCCATGGTGGGTTTACACAAACATTCCACCACCCACGGGCCCCTTTGCCAACATCCAGCTAATGCTGCCTCTACTGCACTAAGCCCTGGCTGACAACATGGAGAATTCTCAGCCTCCAGGCCCCTGCTCAGCCAGCTCACCTCCAGGCCCCTGCTCAGCCTCCTCCAGAGCTCCCAGTGGCCATAGACCTGGAAAGCTTGTTTCTGCCTCCTGAGTTTGGAGACTTGGTAGAGAATGCAGGGCCCCCCTCAGTGCTGGAGTTACCAGGGCCCCCTTCACAGCCTGACCCAGGACCTCCTGCACAACCTAATCCTGGGCCCTCAGCCGCAAAAACACCTCCACTGCTGGGGTCTAGCTGGCTACCACCGACAACCCAAGCTGCCTACAGAAGCCTCCGGCAAAACCACAACCTGGGTGAGACTGGAAGCTTTCAAACAGGGTTGCCAACTCTCACGCATCTGGCGTGACACTCACGCTTTCAGCATCAATCTCACGCTCTCACGCACACACAAGAAATGTCACGCCAAAATCAAATTTTCTCCCCTTTCAATGCGTTAATATTCTGTTGATGACTAGACCACAGTGTATTAATGACAGGAGAGTAGTCCCACAGCTGTAACATCTGCCTAAAACGTTCTCACTGCATGATTCTCGGATCGTTGATTCGCTGAAAACCTTGCACCTGTACATCAGTTGCGTGTGAAATGTTCGCGGACTGAAATTTTACCGAGTCTCACGCCAGCCAAACTCCCAAAGTTGGCAACCCTGTAAAAGGAGGGTGGTGCTTGAAATCATTGTTCTTCCTCTGTCAACCATGGTTAACTGCAAGGAAACATGTGCCGCCATCATTGCTTTGCACAAAAAGAACTTCAAAGGAAAGGATATTGCTGCTGAAAAGATTGCACCTAAATCAACCATTTATTGGATCATCTACAACTTCAAGCAGAGAGGTTAAATTCTTGTGAAAATAGCTTCAGGGCGCCCAAGAGTCCAGCAAGCGACAGGACCGTCACCTAAAGTTGATTCAACTGAGGGATCGGGGCACCACCAGTGCAGAGCATGCTCAGGAATGGCAGCAGGCAGGTGTGAGTGCATCTGCATGCACAGTGAAGCAAAGACTTTTGGAGGAAGGCCTTGTGTCAAGAAGGGAGGCAAAGAAGCCACTTCTCTCCAAGAAAAACATCAGTTACAGGGATTGGACTGCTGAGGACTGGGTAAAGTCATTTTCTATGATGAATCCCATTTCTGATTCTTTGGGCCATCCGGAAAACCTCTTGTCTGGAGAAGACAAGGTGAGCACTACCATCAATCCAGTGTCATGCCAACAGTTAAGCATCCTGAGACCATTTTCGTAATAATTATATTGATGCCAAATTGACGAGAAGAGTTTTTGACGTATGAAGCCCTTTATTTTATAGAGTTCTGTGTTTAATGCTAATGTCAGATTAGCACCGATTAAAATACATTTCTAGCCAAAGGAAAGACATGACAGTAATGTTACATAGCTTGCTAACACACAATTTACTGTTTTAAGAGTGCATGGAAAAATTAAAACGCACCTGGGACAAAGCACGGATGTTACTTCAGCCTAGTGCAGTTCAGCCTCTTGTGGCCGAAGTGGGTATTACAACACCAAACACAATAAATGAGCCTGAAAAAAGACTTCTCTCTTAGGGGCCCTATTTTAACGAAGTGCATGGCGCAAGTGCGCTTTTGGAGTGTCAAAATCCACTTTTGCTAGTTTGACCTTGGAAAAAAGGGTCCATGCAGCGGGCGCATGGTTCAAAAGGTTTGTACTAATTGTCTTCATTAATTCATAGTTGTGTTTTCACCAATCCCTTTAAGAGCCAGAGCGTATGTAACTTGGCGCATTGCTATTATAATGTTGGATTGGCACCGTAATATTTTTTATTTTAAATATTTTGCATGTTTGTGTGCTGCTGCGCTTCCCTGTGTGTGTGTAACAAGCATAGTGTGCGTGTGCTGTGCATAAGTCTAGGTGTATTTGACTAATTTGCTGTTAAAATAACAATGACATGCTGCGCTATTGACTTTAGACCAGGTTTTTGTCGGTCAATGGCTCGATCACATTCCGATGCCTCAAGATAGCAATACACCCAGAATTATGCTGAATACACCTCCCTGTAGGACCAGCATGCTCATGGGCGCAAAGATGGGTGCAGGTGCATTTGCTATTTAAACGACGCAGGCGCTGGATGGAAATTGACAACTGCATCGGTCTTAAACTAGCAAAGACACTTGCCTTCTGGCTTTGCCCTGTGTTGTGCCAGGGTGCAAGATAGGGCCTTCTATATATAGAACATAAATGTTGGTTTAAAACTAGTGATGGGCAAACAAACCTTCATAGCTGTTCTTCTAGCAGCAGGATAGAATCATTGACTGTATATACTACTGGACGGAACATGTGTGACGTCACCCATTGGTTTGTGGAAATCTGATTTGTGTCATCGAGTTTGCCGTTACCCGCGCAGCCATCTTGGTTACAGAGACCATTTTAGATGAGAGGGTGACTAACAAAAAGGTTGGCTAACGAAAAACTGTATTAAAACAAAATGTAACGTTACTTACCGGAAAAACTGAACTTCAGTTTCCTTTGAGTGTCTTGTCGTACAACCGAACACTGAACAAGACATTATTAGGCGACCAAAGTGACACAGTCACTACATAGCCACGCTCTAAAACACCCCCTACCATAATTTAAAAAATCATTCTGTATTGCAGATGACTAAAAAACTAGCGATTGAGACCATAAACTCATTATGAAAATGTTTACTGAGGTAATAATTCAAGTGAGAAGTGGCTCATTTTCTCATAAACTTCTACAGAAACCGACATTATTTTACAACTGCACGTGTCGTCCCCAGCTGGAATTCAAATAGAATGCAGGTTTAAGGTACTTCCTCATTTGCATCACTTTGCCAAACCGGATGCTAGCCCTGTTGATATAATGCTGGAAGCACTAACTCAGATTTTCTTTTTCAAAATAGAAGCCACATTGAAATTTAACACGTTGCAAGGTATTCCAACAATGGCCTTTATTTTGAAAAAGAAAATCCTGAGTGTTGCCAGCATGTTTTGTTGCTAGATTAACAACAATGAAGGTTTGTTTGCCCATCAATACTTGTACAATAAACTCTAAAGTGATTCCATAGTGAGTTGCTGTTTTTATTACCTAATGCAGATTTTGCACCAAAGGTCATATCTGTGTTTGAGTCTACTCTCAAGCTTTCTCCCTTTTCATTAACAGAGGTTCCCAGGTTATCAGTCTAAGAGCATCCTTTAGTGTTTACTGTGGTGCATATGGGCATCACCTCCCACATTTGTCTGTGGTTAAATAGCCTTGTCTGTTAAAATATTCCAGGTTAGAAACACAACAGAACAATTTTGGGCATTGTCAGAATCACCCCAGTTGAAAGTCAGAAGGTGGAAATGAATACTGTGAAGACATTCCAATATAGAGAGAAATAAAATCTTGACAATCCAAAGAAAGTTAGTAGTATCGATTCTGGAAGGGAAACATTATGTAAAGCTGGTGAGACACAAAAGAGACAATAGGCCCTCAATACATATTACTAACAATGTCCCAGGCAAATAATGACACAAGGATACTGCTAATAAACTGTACACACATGATTAGAAAATGATTAGATAATTATTTACTTTGCACGGAACACTCTGTTTAATTAATTATTTAAAATAATTGTCTTTTCTCTGAGGTCACATAATACACTGGGTTGTTTGAATCGAGAATGCCAACTGACATGAAAGCCATTGTATATTTAAGCAATTAGACACAGGTTCATAGGCACGACACATCACGGAGTGCCTGGAGAAAATGCTTAGCTGTGGTATATTGGCAATATATATCAGAAAAAAACAAATATACTTTTTTGCTTTTGTAAACTGGTTTCCAACACAATAAGAGCATTAAAAAGGGATGTCATACACTTGCTACACATTCTATCAGTCATTCATCAAACAGGATTCCAACCACCCAGTTCCAACCAACCACCAAAATCATTCATCAAAGAACATGTAAGGAATAATGCATGAGGGTGTGTATTATATGGCCTTAAGTGTTTACCAGGTGTTCTCAACTCCGGTCCTGGGGACCCACTGTCCTGCATGTTTTAGATGTCTCCCTGCTCCAACACCTACTTCAAATGAAACTGAGCTTATAAATACATATTAGCATCAGTGGTGAAGCAATGAGATGTCTAAAACATGCAGGGCAGTGGGTCCCCAGGACCGTAGTTGAGAACCACTGGTGTATACCATGGCCAAGGTTGTCGATACAGGCTAGGGAGACAAACCCCCGTCGCCAAGAGACATGCATGCACCGCTACACCAAATTCTGGCACTAAATTTTATAGTGAACACTAAAACAATCTATGATTGCACAAGGAGTTCACCAATTTTCACACCAGTTTTTTCCCCTTTTCTTTCCACATGCAGAAGGATTACACATTCACCAAATATATCTCCATGATTAAACTTGCTAGTGCTATACCAATTAGCAACACCCTCTGATCCGTGTGTAGTCAGATATTCCATGACCTGGCCGACATGGACACTAAACAGTTTATGAGAGACCCTTTATTGCAAATGCAACCACAGTTTCTCCATATTTGTCCAGAGCTCCTGCACAAGCCAGCAAAACACTGCTCGGGAAAAGGGATTGGTAAAGGGGCCCATGATCACTCTGGATGAACTGTAGAGATCTACAGCTGAGGTGGGCGAGTTTGTCCATAGGACAACAATCAGTCGTATACTGCACCATTCTGGCCTTTATGGAAGAGTGGCAAGAAGAAAGACATTTCTAATAGATATCCATAAAAAGTGTAATTTTAAGTTTGCCACAAGCCACCTGGGAGACACACCAAACATGTGGAAGAAGGTGCTCTGGTCAGATGAAACCAAAATCGAATTTTTCGGCAACAAAGCAAAACGTTATGTTTGGCGTAAAAGCAACACAGCTCATCACCCTGAACACACCATCCCCACTGTCAAACATGGTGGTGGCAGCATCATGGTTTGGGCCTGCTTTTCTTCAGCAGGGACAGGGAAGATGGCTAAAATTGATGGGAAGATGGATGGAGCTAAATACAAGACCATTCTGGAAGAATGATGGAGTCTGCAAAAGACCTGAGACTGGGACAGAGATTTGTCTTCCAACAAGACAATGATCCAAAACTTAAAGCAAAATCTACAATGGAATGGTTCACAAATTAACATATCCAGGTGTTAGACCAAGTCAAATTTCAGACCTGAATCCAATCGAGAATCTGTGGAAAGAACTGAAAACTGCTGTTCACAAATGCTCTCAATCCAACCTCACTGAGCTCGAACTGTTTTGCAAGGAGGAATGGGCAAAAATTTCAGTCTCTCAATGTGCACAACTGACAGAGACATACCCCAAGCGACTTACAGCTGTAATCACAGCAAAAGGTGGGGCTACAAAGTATTAACTTAAGGGGCTGAATAATTTTGCACGCCCAATTTTTCAGTTTTTTATTTGTTAAAAAAGTTTGAAATATCCCAAAACATTTGTTCCACTTCATGATTGTGTCCCACTTGTTGTTGATTCTTCACAAAAAATTACGGTTTTATATCTATATGTTTGAAGCCTGAAATGTGACAAAAGGTCAAAAAGTTCAAGGGGGCCGAATACTTTCGCAAGGCACTGTAGGAAATGTTATTGAAATGTTATTGATAGTTTGTAGATTGTAATTAATACTCTGTAAAGCATGTACAGATAGACTATCCAAATAAAGTGTTACCGAGACCCTTTACCATAGGTAATGACATCACATTTACTTCAGAAGTAATTGTCCCTAAGAATGGCTCTAAGCCATGATATAGTACATTGGTTATACTATACCACAAACCCCTTCTGCCTTATTGCTTATTATTATGAATGTAGGTCTAGACAGATTTCTTACTCTATATACACCCAGAGGCTCATAAACAAGAATCTAAGGTGGTGAAGAAGCACTTTGGAAATATAGAGATGTAGAGTATGCCTGTTATCTATTTTAAACATTATGTTTGATACAATGAAATGGCATCTATCAACATCATGATTTCCAACAAAAAAATGTCCAGAACCATTTCTAGACTCAATTGAATAGAACTATGTGTAGATGAGCTTGACACTTGGAACGATTCCATCAGGAAGAAGCCAAGGAAATAGGCCACCAGAGCATTTCTTCTGCAGCCTCACTCCTGGCAGTGTGTAATCGAGAACATGGGGATACAACACACTGACCAGTAAATTGTCAAAATATTAATAACTTTTCCTGGAATGATTGTACCCCACCCACAACAGCATGGTTTATAAACACAGGCAGAGAGATGTGAGATCACATTCAATCCATACTGTGAAAGCTGACAACTGTTAAAACGGGGTGAAAAGCTTGAGCAACGCACTGAAGTAAGAAAATGACTGACGAAAGCAGGGAGAATAGATTCTGAAATTGAAAAAATATTTTCAGCAGTGACATCAAAGAGGTGTACGATGAGACGTTTGTATTTACCTCCACCTACTGAGGACATTTGGACAACAACCATTACCTTTGGACCTGACACCTGCAACAGCCCCGCCTGATGTAAGTGAAACATTTCATGTTCTAATACTCCCATTATTTAATCTCATAAGATGATTAAGAACCAATTCTTATTAACAAAAATGACCTGAGTGGATTGGAAAGGGGAGGAGAGGCAATTAGGGTTAACTGTCTTGCTCAAGGACAGAACAGCATGGCTTTTACCTTGGAGGTTGGTGTTTTTGATGTCGGACACCAGTCAGTTGCTCTAATCACTAGGCCTGCTTCCCACACTATTGAGCCATAATTCTTTGTGCAATGTTGTGTATTTTGGTGTAAGGAAATCATCAGTACCATTGCCTGTGCAGGCCCTACTTCATTAACACAAGTCTTGACATTTTGTAGTCGGTATCCAGCATCCGAGGGGTTAATAGCCTTATAATGAAAATGTCTTGTTCTCAAACGGTTTATATTTTATTTTGTCAATATCTTCTAAAATAAACTGCAGATTTTAAATTGGAGGCCTGAGGGTAACACTAAATTAGTTCAATTAGTGAAATGTTAACAAATTGTTTTGTAAAATGGTCCATAAATTAACCAAATAGAAATTATTTCTGCTGTGACATTGGTATGCAAGTATGCAAATAGAGTGTAAATCTGGAGCTGTCACAGTTCAGTAATATGTTTTGGAGCTCTGGATTTTAAAATGCTCAAAAATGTAAAACTATACAATCATATATAGTTTAATCATATATAGTATATAGTATTTAGTATATAGCTTGTTTTTAACACCCGGTGGTGGTATTGATTACTCAATGTAACACCCAGTGGTGGTATTGATAACTTGTTATTACACCCAGTGGTGGTATTGATAACTTGTTATTACACCTGGTGGTGGTATTGATAACTTGTTATTACACCCAGTGGAGGTATTGATTACTCATTGTAACACCAAGTGGTGGTATTGATAACTTGTAATTACACCTGGTGGTGGTATTGAATACTTTTTATTACACCCGATGGTGGTATTGATAACTTGTTATTACACCTGGTGGTGGTATTGGTAAATTTTTATTACACCCGGTGGTGGTATTGATAACTTGTTATTACACCAAGTGGAGGTATTGATAACTTGTTATTACACCCAGTGGTGGTATTGATAACTTGTTATTACACCCAGTGGAGGTATTGATAACTTGTTTTATTACCCGGTGGTGGTATTGATTACTCATTGTAACACCAAGTGGTGGTATTGAATACTTTTTATTACACACGGTGGTGGTATTGATAACATGTTATTACACCCAGTGGTGGTATTGATTACTCAATGTAACACCCAGTGGTGGTATTGATAACTTGTTATTACACCAAGTGGAGGTATTGATAACTTGTTA
>JACXGM010005201.1:0-35825 GCA_016801145.1 Umbra pygmaea
GAGCTTAAGGCCGCTATCGAAGCATCCTGGGCCTCCATCACACCTCAGCAGTGCCACAGGCTGATTGCCTCCATGCCACGCCGCATTGAAGCAGTCATTTCTGCAAAAGGATTCCCGACCAAGTATTGAGTGCATAACTGAACATAATTATTTGAAGGTTGACTTTTTCTTTTTTTTGTATTACAAACACTTCTTTAATTGGTCAGATGAAATATGCTAATTCTTTGAGATTGGGTTTTCATGAGCTGTATGCCAAAATCATCAGTATTAAAACAATAAATGACCTGAAATATTTCAGTTGGTGTGCAATGAATCTAAAATATATGAAAGTTTAATTTTTATCATTACATTATGGAAAATAATGTTCTTTATCACAATATGCTAATTTCTTGAGAAGGACCTGTACCTTACACACAATACAATTGCATGTGGTTACAATTCACTAGTTTTGTAATGACTTCACAATGATTATTGAATTTAATTAAAATGAGTGCTATTATTCTGAAAATTACAGACTAATTATCTAGACAGCCTGAAACAAGTTCTAATTATTTAAACTCAAAGCATTTGGAACTGTGGTCTACATTACTGTGCTACAGCGGTCTACAGTACTGTTCTTTAGTGGTCTACATTACTGTGCTATAGTGGTCTACGTTACTGTGCTATAGTGGTCTACAGTACTGTGCTTTAGTGGTGTACATTACTGTGCTATAGTAGTCTACATTACTTTGCTATAGTGGTCTACAGTACTGTGCTATAATGGTCTACAGTACTGTGCTTTAGTGGTCTACAGACTAATGTTATTCATGTTTTCCACTATATTTCACAGGGGACAAAGGAGACCGTGGGGACAGAGGAACACCTGGAAAGTCAGGTGAGGAGGGCACTCCTGGAACCAGAGGACCCATGGGCCCAAAAGGAACCAAGGGCCAAGCGGGAATCCCAGGGGACCCATGCAAGAAGCAGGATGCAGCGTTCTCAGTGGGGCGTCGAAAGTCTCTTCACAGCGTGGACTACTACCAGGCCTTGTTATTCGACACCGAGTTTGTGAACCTCTACAGCCACTTCGACATGTTTAAAGGGAAGTTCTACTGCTACGTTCCAGGGATCTACTTTTTTAACGTCAACATCCACACGTGGAACTTCAAGGAGACCTACCTGCACATCATGAGAAACAACAAGGAGCAGGCCATCGTTTACGCCCAGCCCAGCGAGCGCTCCATCATGCAGAGCCAGAGTCTCATGTTGCCCCTGGACCTCAATGATGAGGTCTGGGTCCGGCTGTATAAGAGGGAGAGGGAAAATGCAGTCTACAGTGACGATGTGGACATATATATCACCTTCAATGGATACCTCATCAAGCCCACCCAGGAGTGAGACTATCGAATGGGTCACGTTCAATAGGCACCAAGTGGAGGATAATTTTTTATCTAGTTCAGTATGAAAAGTTTATTTTCCTCCTTTAGAGAATGTTTATGAACGGATCACTCCAGACCCTAAACAGCTCAAAATCGTTGTGCCGGTCATGTTTCCAACTTGACAGTCACTAAATACACCTTCTCAGTGCATTCGGTAATTCCCAACTCGGCCACCATAGGTTTGCAGAACTGCAAGTTCACTGCAACGTTTTGAAAACTACAAATTGTTAGTTATGACCCTCTTGGTCTGTGCACTCATAAGCTGGATTCACACCAGGTCCGGCAAAAAAACACTGTACGGCATCATAATGCAGACACACGTGTACACTGCAATCAACATCGTAATCAATCTTCCGCATCTACGAGATGGTGGGCAACATTGCATACAACTGTCCACCCCCAGCAAGGTGACTGGCAGGAGGTTTTTTCACTTTAGTGTTAATTGACAATACGAAAACTATCTACTGAGCTTTCAAAGCTTTTCTTGCAATCCCATAAACCCAGTGGTGAAAGCGATATACTATTAGCTCTTCATCAGTGATAAATCAAATTCCGGTTCTGGTGCCGTATGGCAAAGCACCGCACAAGTTGGATTATTTCAACTCTTGCGACACACCTGCCGCACCACAACCACATTTTGCTGGTTCCGTAACATTTGCCGCAGCGGTGCGCATTGCATTCTATGGAAATGAATGTGCTTCCGCCGCAATGCAACCAGTTTGCCGTGCCTGGTGTGAATCTAGCTAAACAATGAACATATGTGTTGCGCATGCACTGCTCGCAACCTGCCTACCGGCACCAACCACCAATCCGACACATAAAGTCAACACTTTTTTACAAAGTGTCACAGGTGGCATGTACAAATTCCACCACTCACCTTACAATGCACCGCAAAACACGCCTCCAAGAACAAGACAATAAGTACCTAAATGAAGATGGAATATGGTATACCAAAAATATGGTATAAAGTCTGACATAATAAGTCAACATTTCTTAAAGTAAGAAAAAAATATTTAACATTATAAATACCTCATAAATCATGATACACTACTCTCCCGTACGTGAACGTACATAACCCGCTTTTAATAATAAAAATTATCGGTATCAATATCGGAAGTACTGGCCCTGTATTACTTGGTATTGGGTTGAACCCAAATTTTTGCTATTTTGCCCGCCCCTAATGTGCAGACATCCCAGCTCTCTCGGAATCACATAAAGCCTCCTGGAAATCTATGTGTTTTTTGCAAGCAAGGAACAGTGCTGACCGCCCCCTGGACCCGTGTATCTCTCTCCGGGGGAAGCCACCTCCCGGAATTGAGTTCTTGAGGTTTGCAATGTCGGCATGTTGTGCAACGTTGGCATGATGTCCATCCTAGCTAGTTCTGTATTTAAGTAGTCCTTAAGACTACGTAGAGTCTGGTAGGTGCTATGGGTGGATCTTACCAATGGAACCTTTGAAAAATTGCTACATTGTGCTTTCATGAACATGACCCCTTAAGTGCTGTGTGGCTTAGCTAGGCAGAGGTCAAGTTGATCTGTTTGAAAAATGATCTCTTCTTTACAGAAAGAATTTCATTGATTCACAGTCTCTATCTATATCAATCAAGTGCATGATGGGGGATCTCTTCCACAGCATTGAACAAGTTATTTGATTGGATATGTATGCTGACGATAAGGCTGGTAGAGATAGTATCTCCTATTGTGGCGAAGAGTTGTCCTCTTTTGTCAACAGGTGATAAATCACTTTATCTGGCAGTAAATTATTCAATGTTTTGTTATTCTATGATAATGTTTATAAACCAGCTCCTGCTGGAGCTGCTGCCCCCGCGACCCGATCTCGGATATGTGGATGAAGATGGATGGATGGATGGATGGATTATTCTATGATGTTTTATTATCCTAATATGAGGTGTCACTAGGACAGGTAAAAGGGCTTTGAATTGGTGCTTAAATATGTGTTTTGGATTTCTTTGAGTTAGTCCTTCAAGAAAGCCTGCAATTTCAAGTTTACAGAGTCAACCTCTTCTACTGCTATTTCATTCATGACATAATCATGTGCAAAAAAAGTAGCAACGCAACCAAATACATTGTGTTGTAGCGGGTGTATGGCTGTACCATTTCTGAGCTCTTCATCAATACTGTCCAGTACAGCTGTTAATAACATTCTGATCTCCAGATTTCAGAGTCTCAGTGGCATTAATGAAAAAGACATTACAGTTTACTTGACCTCATACTTAGGCAATAGGATACAGAAATGTTCTTTACAATATGGTTCTGTTTCTGGTTAGTTCTCTGTGGTTATAACCCGATGTGAGGGACTACCAATGCCATCTGGGAAAATTATCCATTTAACAGTGTGAACAGTGTTGACATGGAGCAGATTTGTAATGACACGAAACAGCCCTCAGGTTTAGAACTCGTATATGAATCACTCCAAACGTTACAAATCCAAATGTTTTATTAACGGTTCTCTTGGCAGGATCTCCATGAATGACAGCTGTAAATACAGCTTAGATTTGACACATTGATTGTCGGAAAATGTTATATTGCAGACACGTCAGCTGCAATTAGTATGAACCCAATAAGCTACAGAGTCAGAAGTAAGGCATTGCAACACAGTGAGACTATTCACATTGATTCAGGAACTAGAGCACTTAGACGTCTGAAGCCAGGGCAAGCCAAAAGCTAGGAGTAGCCTTAGTATATAGTCCTACGACATCTTTCAATGGTTTAAATTACATGAGCATCACTGCTGATTTTCGGATTTGTGAATGCAGGTAAAGGACACTTTACAGGTATGTAAAGTGCTCAGAGGATGTTTATGCTTTCTCATGACAGGATGTACATACATTTCATCTACAAAGAAGGGAAGTGTTGTGATGATGCTCCAAAACAAATGGATATATCAGGGCCGATCAGATCAAAATTAAGAATCAAGATAACAATAACAAAACAGTGTTTTAGCCCTTCAGGAAAGGAATTGAATAAGTGTAAAAAATGATTTTGTAACCGTTGCTTATAGAATTCGATGTTTAATGGTTTGACAAACAGGTGTTTTTAAATTAAATGTTAGCGAGCAAGCTGTCCAAGTTGTTACCAGTACTGTTGTAGTCTGTGGTCTTTGTAAATCAGCCTTGAGGCAGGTGCACGCATTCAACAACAGATGGCATACTTTAGCTACATTTAAACATACTCCCTTCCTCTGCACTTTGATAAACTTGGGGAAGAAATGGAAGTTGAATTTGGATCTGTAATTGTCCTTGCCAGTCAACCTAGGTAGATCTTTTAATTTGGAGACACATGGGTAAATATACAGTTCCAGTGTGTAATGTTGGTATTACCCCAAGCGTGAATAATTTAGTGCTTTTTGCTTTTCAAATTACTTGATTTCTCCTAAAGGTGCTAATGTCCAAAAGGTGCTAAAAATGATGTTCATATAAATGTAAATATCAACCTTAATCTTAAATTGATATAAATATGTTTTTCATAAACTTTGCAAGCCTTTTCTGTTATACCAAACAGGTTTGTTAATAATAAACAAAATTGAACGCATGATGGGTTCACCAGAGTCCTTTTTGTGTCTTCGACAATCTTGTTAAAGATCAAATCTGCAAATTTTGGCAAATGGTTGTAAAAGCAATGCCATGGAGGCAAGAAGGGTCCCAAAAACAGTGTACTGTGTCCTATAAAAAGTGCTGATTTTGGCCTCATGTCCACTCACTTTGAAACTTGACATTTCTTGTGGAGCAAAGAGGTATGATAGTGATTCTACTTTTATATTAACCACATATAAGCAACTTATTACCATTGTAATGGTACATTTAAGAAATGGTTTAGTTGCAGTTTTAAATCAGTCAGTATAACAGTTGCAGTTAAAGGCATCCATTTTACAACAAGTAGGTCATGATCTGAAGGTACTAGGTAACTTAACTACAAAAATACTGGGGATTTTGTATTATAGACCATCCAAACCTATTGTGCTTTGCACAAATTTATTAATGTTGTGTTTGTATGACATCAAAGCAGTCAAAATATGTTTATTCACTGTACAAAAACACCCATCATATGACTTGGGATATTTCTATAACACATATGAGTCAAAACATATTTCTGAATTGTACAAAAACACTCTAAGAATGACTAAGAATAAATCTTCAAGATAAAAACAAATATAGTTGTTCATTGTACAAAAACAGATTTGAAATGATTATGGATTTTTTTTCTGTACAAATAACATTCTGAACATAATGTACACTATATAGACAAATGTATGTGAACAACCCCTCGGGCTGTTTTCCCGTTTTTTTTACAACAATTTCAGGAAGGCCCTTTCCTCTTCCAGCATGACTGTGCACCTGTGTACAAAGCAGGGTCCATGAAGAATTAGTTCAACAATTTTGGGTAGAGGATCTCTAGTGGCCTGCACAGAGCCCTGGCCTCAACCTCATTAAACACCTTTGGGATGAAATGGAACAGCGATTGCTAGCCAGATTTTCCTGTCCAGGACCAGGGCCTGACCTCGCGAATGCGCTTTCGGCTAAATGGGTACAAAATCCTAGCGACACACTCCAAAATCATATAAATGGCAATGGTTTTGAAACGGGATGTTCAATAAGCTGATATGGATGTGATGGTCAGGGGTCCACATAAAGTGCTTCTGGCAATATATAGTATTTTTTCATTGCATAAAGGCACCCTTAATATGAGGGGTTATTTTTCGAGACAGATAACATTTATTGATTATTTTGAGAAGCATTTCAGAGCATTTCTTCTTTATGGCTTGGTTGACACCCACAATGGGCTTTCCCTTTGTATTCCAGTAGGAAGTCAACAGGAACATATATTTTAGACTGAGTGAGAAAATCATGTGCTGTATAATGGCATTTGGATGGAAAATCTGATGGTCCTTTGAATTGGTAAGACAGAAAGATTGTTCAAGATGTTCTTAATATATAAGCAATATTTAATTTAGTGATGAAATTAAATAAATATATAGGTGTATTTTTTATCTAGTTCCCAAGACAACCTCAAGACAAAACTCAGAAAAGGTTCCCAAGGCCTTTTCTGAGTTTTGGGAAGTCTACTTAACCTCTTGATGCCTGAATTTACTTACAATTATGTGTTTCTGTGTGTTTCTGGCTCCAAGCTGATGCCAAATTAAGTTGAGATTGTAAATTTGTGTATAGCATATAGAATAGATATAAATTTAGGTATGATGCAAATTAGCGACAACAGGCATTTATGGTAAAATTTTTTACAAAATGGTAAAATTAATTCAACACATTTTCCCATCTCAGATATGTAGATTTTATTCATGTCACAAAGTTGTTAGAACTTTGTGACACTAAGACCGGTCCTACGATAAACCAGTGCATGCAAAAGGTTCCTAGGTATGTATCGAATGTAAACAAACCGGCATCGGGGGAATACACACGCTATCTCACCTGCAGTTGGAATGGAAGGGGTTTGATGCAAATTAGCGACATTCTGCGTTAAGGGGTTAAGAACAAATTGATCAGGTAAAGGGAGTTCATATCTTAACAGGAACCTATAAAACAATATAGGGAAGATCAACCATGGTCACACAACGTCTTTGGTCAACCATGGCAAGGCCTGTTCTGAGTGGAACCTGTCCTTTTAAACCGCTGTATAGTCTTGGCCACCGTGTTTCTTGGCCACTCAGTTTTTTTTGGGGTCTTGGCAATGTTTTTATAGCCTAGGCCCCTCATAATCAAATCTGGCCCTCGAATCCATATCCACTCCATGTTTTCATTACAACCCTCTAATCCAGCATTTATTTAGACCTGGTACACCAGGTGGGTGCAATTAATGAATAGTTAGAACAGAAAACCAGCAGGCTCCACCCACATAGGGTAAGATTTGAGTATCCCTAGCCTAAGCCATCTTTATGTAGAGAAAAAAATCTTTTTTTACAGATCCTACAAGTTCTTTGCCATGTTGAACTTCCTGTGACCAGTATGAGGGAGTGTGAGAGCGATAACACCAAATATAACACACCTGCTCCACATTCACAAATTAGACCTTGTAACACTAATGAGAGCGTGGATGGAAAATGGCTAATTTGGCCCAATTTGCACATTTTCACTTAGGGGTGTCTTCACTTTTGTTGCCAGCGGTTTAGACCTTAATGGTTGTGTGAGTTATTTTGAGGGGACAGCAAATTTACACTGTTATACTGTAGTTATACTGTAGTGGAAATAATGTTTACAGGACGAAATATGACTCATAAAACAGCTGGCTTCCTCTCACACTCTATCAAGGACTTCCTGAGAAAGAAGGGGGTCAAACCCCCCACTAGAACACACAAGACAACAGGAAGCTGATCAAACTCAACATTATACTGTACTGAACAATATGACGTTTGGTGTTTTCTGGACAGTCCCATAAAGGGTGGTTTATTATACAGACATTACAAGGTTGAACAGGTCCAGTGATCTTTCACAAGTTTAAGAATACAATTATACAATATAATGGTAATTTTGTAACAGTATTCAAATGGAATTACATAGGACCAGCCTGTGTCTTTGTGTAGGACAGGCTGACGCCTAGTTGTCTGCCACTAATCCAATCAGGTAAATATGTGGATGTGTGTTGCTTTGTACCAGCGCTAGCCAGTGAAACTGTGACTCCCATTTTTATGCAGCGGTGAAGCAGGGCGACGCCTCTCCGGGGGAAATATAACTCTTTGTTTAAGTTTTAATCAAATGAGTTCTCTTTAACAAGACTCCTGGCCCACGTTTAGTGCGCGCCATTGGAAAAGTGTTAGAATAAATGTTGAGAAATAGACTGAACCGTTTAAGACATGCTTAGATTGTAGATCATATTTAGGAGTTTTAGACGACATGTAATTCTTGGTATTGTAAATGTGTAATTCTTTGTGTAGTTAAAGCGTCTACTTTGATGCCCTTTATCTGGAATTAAATGTTATTCACGTTACTAAGTTCTGTCTGAGACAAGTCATTTCTTAGTAAATCTCTGGTGGATATATTTAACTGGAACGTAAGCTATCTTCTTACGGCCTGCTCGTAGTTTCAGCTCTTATCATGCACACATTCAAGCAAGGTTCGCACTGTGTCTGACTCGCGGACAACGATTAAGTTTCCTGAGTCGCGGTAGTATTTATTTTCCGTAGCTGTATACAAACGGATAAATAATCGATATGGGGTCAGATAGTTAGATAGTAAATATCAAAAACGTCTATACTATCTATCCTCTATACTCACTTATTAAGCATTCTTCCGTTCTTAACTCAGACTATTGCAACAGGGGAGAAAAGGAAATATATGAATTATTTATGCGTTAACTTCATAAGTGCATATTAATTGTATTCTTTTGCTCCCTATTACAATACAAGCTGTCCAGTCACATTACATTGTGACAAAGTGTCATTTCTTTAGTGCTGTCACATTAAAAGTTATAATCTAATATTTACAATAATGTGAGGGGTGTGCTCACTTTTGTGAGATACTATATACACTCACCTAAAGGATTATTAGGAACACCTGTTCAATTTCTCATTAATGCAATCACATGGCAGTTGCTTCAATGCATTTAGGGGTGTGGGGTGTTTACACGCACAACCATTTCTAGGGTTTACAAAGAATGGTGTGAAAATGGAAAAACATCCAGTATGCAGCAATCCTGTGGGCGAAAATGCCTTGTTGATGCTAGAGGTCAGAGGAGAATGGGCCGACTGCTTCAAGCTGATAGAAGAGCAACTTTGACTGAAATAACCACTGGTTACAACCGAGGTATGCAGCAAAGCATTTGTGAAGCCACAACACGCACAACCTTGAGGCGGATGGTTTACAACAGCGGAAGACCCCACCAGGTACCACTCATCTCCACTACAAATAGGAAAAAGAGGCTACAATTTGCAAGAGCTCACCAAAATTGGACAGTTGAAGACTGGAAAAAATTTGCCTGGTCTGATGAGTCTTGATTTCTGCATCCATCATGCCTTACCACTGTGCAGGCTGGTGGTGGTGGTGTAATGGTGTAGGGGATGTTTTCTTGGCACACGTTAGGCCCCTTAGTGTCAATTGGGCGTCATTTAAATGCCACAGCCTACCTGAGCATTGTTTCTGACCATGTCCATCCCTTTATGGCCACCATGTACCCATCCTCTGATGGCTTCTTCCAGCAGGATAATGCACCATGTCACAAAGCTCGAATAATTTCAAATTGGTTTCTTGAACATGACAGTGAGTTCATTGGTCAAACACAGTATTAGTATGGTGTTCCTAATAATCCTTTAGGTGAGTGTATATATATATATATATAAATATATACAGTATATATATGGTATAAATATATATATATATACGGTATATATATATTTATAACAAACAAAAATTTCTGCAGACACCTTGCCACCATGCTCAGATGGTTTGCAAAACAATTTGCCTATATGCTGCCTTTGATTAAGTGACGTTTATTGAAAAAGCAGCAGCGGAACTGCTACCAGGTTGACGCAAAGAAATTTAAACAAATGAGACAGTCAGGGGAAGTAACAGTCTGTATTCTCTCTATTATAAATCATGGTACAGGAATCCATTATCTCATTTAGTTAGTCATTAACCAGGATATAGCCATCTAGCAATGCTTTCTTTTTAGTTTATGTGCTAAATGCAAATCTAGGAATGCCAGATGATCTCTCAAGATTATCCTTACCGGGTTAATATTTAATATAAAAGCTAGACCTATGGCAAAACATTTCCATTTAATGTTGTTTGATTTAAATCTAGTTTTTAATGTCACTATATTCCAATGTCTTTGACATTGACATGCTAATCAGTCAGGTCAGGCACATGATTTAATCAAAAGTTTTTGATTTATTGATTTGATTGATAGTTACTGTATGTCAGGGGTAGTCAATTGGTGTAAATATACATGCATATTAATGGAGCCAGGCAAAGTAAGTTGTTGAAGGAAGGAATATTTAATATAATGCAAGTTATATAATCCTGTGTAGAAACATATTTGGGAAAATTGTGCACTGTCTCTTTAAAAAGAAGATTTGGGAATTGTAAGAATGCAGTCAGAGAATCAGAGCTGGTTAGAGATGGACAAATGTCGTATTGATTTTTGTTGTATTTGAACCAGGGCAGATATGAAATTACACAGCCTGTTTTGGTGCAGGGTGATGTCCTATCTCATTGCAGAAGTGTTATTTGTGTGCTAAAGTATACATATAGTACTATATACTATTTACTAGATACTACATCTCACAGTACAAGTGGCTACTGTGCTGATGATGGTAAAGTATGTACAGTACTATTAATAATATAATATAAAATAATATAAAATGTTTATGTTTTCCTGTTTATGTAAAGCACCTTGAATTGCCATTGTGTATGAAATGTGCAATATAAATAAACTTGCCTTGGCTAACATGTAACCCAGTATGCCAGTAAAAGGACATAATACTACATCATGAAATTGCATTTTGAAATAGAAACTAAAGTCACACATTTGCTTTGCTGAACTTCACTACATATTGTTCTAGTAACTGTAGCAAGAAGACACTAACTATAAATAGTAGCAGGCTAGCTGTGGTGGAACATTTCTGTATTTGCTGCAACAGTTTCAATTTAGGGACTTGTTATTTTATCACATATGGTATACGGAGAATTAAGCCCTCTGAAAAAAATGAAAAGTATTTTAGCATCACCCTCCCCAAACATTTACAAAAACATGACACTACCCATTGAAAATACTATGAAAAAGTACATATAGCACCAAAGCCATGGAAATATGTTTTGATTGGGGAAGGGGGGGCTGATTACGGTACCACTGAGTGGGTGATGGGGGTGTATCAAACAGATTGGGCCATGATATCGAGTAATTACAACATCCACAAACTGTAAAGTACCACTCCTCTTCTTTTTCAAAACAGGATTAACAGAGTTCCTGAAAATCAAATGTTTTTTGTGGTCTATTTAATTGGTAACCTTCCATTTTTGTCAAGGTACAGTATACATTTTGGATTTTTATTAGCACTCTGAGTCATCAGTTTTCAATCTGTCTCCCTCAGCAATATCTATCCAGCAGAATCTATTTTCACCTGAGGAGGAAATAGCCTATGTACTTTATGTATTTACCGGTGTATTTCCCCCCTTAGCATCAATGACAGCATGCAGTTGTTTGTGATAGATGTCTATGAAGCCCAAATTCTTGCAGGTGGTAAAGTCGCCCATTCGTCATGGAAAATGCCTCCAGGTAATGCAAAGTCTTTGGTCGTCTTGCATGAACCGCACGTTTGAGATCTCCCCACAGTGGCTTTATGATATTAAGGTGGGGAGACTGTGATGACCACTCCAGAAACTTTACCTTTTTCATGTGTAACCACAGGATGGTCAACGTGACCTTGTGCGTAGGGTCATTGTCATGCTGGAACAGCAAAAAAAATTCCCATGCGTAGCTTTCGTGCAGAAGAATGCAAATTGCCTGCCAGTATTGTCCGATAACATGCTGCATTCATCTTGCAATCAACTATAACAAGGTTCACTATGCCTTCAGAGCTCACACACCCCGAAAACATCAGTGAGCCACCACCATGCTTTACAGTGGGGATGTTATTCTTTTCACTATAGGCCTTGTTGACCCCTCTACAAACAAAACATTTAAGGTTGTGACCAGGGGTGGTAAAAGTACTCAAAAGTTATACTCAAGTAAAAGTATATATACCTAAATAAAAAAGACTCCAGTAAAAGTAAAAAGTCCTCCATTCAAACATTACTCGAGTAAAAGTACAAAAGTGTCCGATTTAAAATGTACTTAAGTACCGAAAGTAGAAAGTAAATATTCAAATTAACTGTAAATATCAATAATTAAGCAGCTCAATTGTTTTGTGAGTGATATGCAATGTTTTTATTGAACAAATGATAAGATTAGATACTACAATTAAGAATTTGTTAGGTTTGCAATCATAAGGGTCAATGAAGCACCTTAATGAAGCACCTTAACCCAGTATAGGGTTTTAACTTGCAATAGACATGTTCCATAATATTAGCTGCATCTAACAGAAGATGTTTCAGAATATCAATGAGGAAGAAGCACCTCTTTAAGTTTAAATATCTTCAAAACACACCATTAAGCGACACAGACTACTATTTAAATCTGTAACAGCTTCTGTTCAGCTTTAGCAGAAGCTTATTTTCAACCTTGCTAGACGGTGTGATGTAAGACTTGCCCAGGTTTGGCACAGGGAAAATACATATTCATGTTTTTAAAGTATTTTTCTTTCTAATAAAAATCAATGCATAGGTTATATATCAACAGTCAACATATCTACATTTAAATGGAGCAAATATAGTGTATGTCCTGCTGTTATTTTGTGACCTGTTTAATGTCATGATGTGTGCAGTGAGAAGTTTTCATAGTAAATATTATACCGCCAAAGAAAAAAGTTTGGGAAGCACTGACCTAACGTTAGTGTGGCAAACCTGACTAGTCAGCTTTTCCAAGTCTACCCGTAACCGTATCATCCATGATCGATTGGCAGCATGCAGGGAGAAACAGCTTACTAGATTGATTCTCTCCTGCATCCAGCTTACGATTTTATCACACACAACCCCAAATCTGCCACCGTTAGCTATCATGCATTAAATACATTGACTATTGTCAAGAGCTGCACCTTTACCTGTGTCTGCTGTCATTTTCCACTTCGCAATGGCGAACTGACTGCTATGTGCGCGTATGCTGGCAAAGAGCTTGCACATTCTAAGATCTTCATTGGTTTGGAAAGCCAGTGTAATAAATACTTGGAGTGGGCTTGGGAAAAATGTATCGGAGTAAAAAGTAAACTTTGTCTTTAAAATTGTAGTGGAGTAAGAGTGAAAGTAGATCCAAATAAAACATACTCAAGTAAAGTACATATCCCCGAAAAAAATACTTAAGTAAAGTAATAAAGTATTTTTACTTCATTACTTACCACCACTGGTTGTGACCATAATGCTCTATTTTGGTCTCATCACTCCAAATGACATTGTGCCAGAAGCTGTGAGGTGTATCAAAGTGTTGGCATGTTGTAACAGGGCTTTCTTGAGGCACTGGCACAGTAAAGGGATTTTTCTGGCAACTCGACCATGCAACTCATTTTTGTTTAAGTATTGTAGTATTGCGCTCCTTGAAACAACCACACCGTCTTTTTCCAGAGCAGCCTGTATGTCCCCCGAGGTCACCTGTGGGTTTTTCTTTGTATCCTGAACAATTATTCTGGCAGTTTTGGCTGAAATCTTCCTTGGTCTACCTGAACTTGGCTTGGTATCAAGAGATCCATGACTCTTCCAATTTTTAATAAGTGATTGAACAGTACTGATTGGCATTTGCAAGGCTTTAGATATCTTTTAATATCCATTTCCAACTTTATACAGTTTTCGTAAGTTATTACGTAGATCTTTTGATAGTTCTTATCTTCACCCCATGGCTCAGTATTGAGCGTGCTCAGAGCAACCATGTGAGAGCAAACAAACTCATTGACTATTTAAACACAGACACTAATTGCTATTTAAAATGCCACAGGTGTGGGAAATTAACCTTTAATTTTAACCTGTGTGTTTCACCTTGTGTGTCTGTAACAAGGCCAAACATTCAAGTGTATGTAAACTTTTGATCAGGGCCATTTGTGTGATTTCTGTTATTATGATCATTATATAACAGTCAGATTGTTTACATGAACAGTCATATTGTCAAAATCAATGCAGAAATTTCACAATTTCTGCCAAGATATAAAGTCTTTTGAGCACAACTGTATGAATAAACTAGTGATCAAGCTATCATCTGTAGTGTATAAGAGTGCTTTACCCATTATACCAACATATCTTAGAAAGGAAAGTGCAAATTGTAATATACAAACTTTTTAAAGTATTTTACACTTTCGTTGTTTAAATGATAGAGTTACATTATTTTCAGCAGGTTAATACAAAATTCCAAATGGCAGATACTGAAATGTCATTAATTTCAAAATGTCATGACCCTTCCCAGGACAAAGTTATTTTGTATTTCCTTCATCCATCAAAGTACTAGACACTTTTCTTTTTGAAGATTGCTGGAATATCTCATTGCACACAGGTCAGGACTTGTATGACAGCATTTCAAGTAGGATTGACGTTGATCTGAAGGCAAAGGAGGGCCCTAGTCCTCAATTAGGCCCTTGATATATTGTTAGGAGTTTCTGTTATTTTGTTTACTCCCTGTATACTATTTGGATATGTATTATACATCCTAGAACTGGGATTTGCATAGACTGTTAACAAATGCATACACTTACACTAGGTGAGTTTTATGAAACCTAAAGTAGTTTGAATGTCCTACCACAACATTTGATAACCACACAGATTAACCTGATATATTTTTTTCTGAATACAGAAATAACAAACCCACTGCATACATCTAGCTATGACCCAAAATCAATTTCAGAACTTAGCATTTAAAACCCAACCGTTTTTAACCTCCAGGGGATCGGTGTTCCATGTTAGGCGTAGTGTCATATATTTTAGTATTTCACAAAAATGTTTACTTTCAAATTGTTTCATGCTTTAAGCTAGGATTTGGGTCTGTGTTTCTAGGTGGAAATCAACATTTAATGCAATATTTTCAAAGACGTAAAAAATGAATACACATTTAATAATGTAGTCATGTTTTAGTTTTTCATAGATCACTGGTAAGTTATGAACTTCTTTTACCTGGTCATTAGGGTCTTACTGAGGAACTTCCCAAAAGTTGTTAACTCAGCCCAACCCAGAAAAGTAATCTATTACACTAAATAGTGGTATCTCGGGCTATGACCATAGTGCACTAGTGAGGGATTTCTAAATTTGCATAAAAACAACACATACTTTACCTTTTGGCTCAGTTTTATAGAAAATATATCAGATAGAGAGTTGAAACCAGACAACCCATTTGCCAAAAGTGACAAACAATTCTTAATGTTGGTCTACCCGTTTCAGAAATATGGATTCTGAAGTAAATACTTATAGCGCTGAAAGTTCTTTAATATATATTTGGGTGCGAACATAGGCTCTTTAAGGTCTGTGCTTGGGTACATCCCCACCGTCCCATCAAACCATCCCCCAGTCTGGATCAGTTTCTTAATGTAGTTCAGGTCTCGTTTCTCTGCATAGTCGCCCCAGCGTGGAAAGTCTCCATTTTGAGCAGAGACAAGCTTGTAGTATATCCCATCTGGCCTGAAGCACCAGGAACAGTGCCAACCAGCATAATGTACAGGACTCCCAATGGACCACTTCAACAGCATCTGTCCAGTCCTATTCTCATAGGTCCGAAAACCCGGCATGTTGTAATACTCCCTTCGCCTCAGTGATATCCCATCTCCTTTGTAGACAGAGAAGAGCATGGCGACGGTGCAGGCAGAGAGGATGTCCAGCGTTCCGGGCTGTTTCCAGAAGAACCCATACAGGGATTTCCTCATGTGGACGGACACGGGTTCTGTCCAGCCATCGTAGAGTTTGAGGAAGAGGACACCCTCTCGTGCCGGGATCTCGTCTGCGTCATCGATGAGGAACACGTCATCCGGCCTGGCGCCTTTGACCCTGGACATCCCGTTCTGGGTTAAAAAGGTCCGTAGGTAGTCATCAGCGATCCAACCGTTCTGCTGACCGCCCTGGGGGAAGTGGTCGAGGAAGACGTACAGAAGCTTGTGGCGCACGTAGTTGTAAGTCCCGTTGAGCAGGAGGTGCAGGAAATGCAGCGGCTTGGCGCCTCCGTATGCGGTGAAGTTTGACTCACACACCAGGAAGAGGTCCACAACGTCTGCCAGCTCATGGAAACGGGCGTGGAGAAGGTCAAACTCGTGGTTGATGTTGATAGCGTTGACTACCCTCCGAGGGACCTTCCTGGGAACCAGGCGACCCTTCGTGGGCAGGTTGGAGTGTTGTACCATGGTGGGGATGCCACAGTTAGGGCCGTGCCAGCCAGGGCGGCACACGCACTGCACCGGCCTTTTGCCGAGGTCTGATCTCCCCTTGGTTTCCTCTTGGTGTGCATGCAGAGTCTTACGCCCACCCATTCTGGCCTCGTGACCTCTGTCTCCCAACTGAGGGGAATCCATTTTTGTCCCCTCTCTGAAGCAGGAAGCTCCAGACTTGGTGCGCACAAAGTATGGGGTGGGGTCGTCGCCAAGACGAAAGCTCCGTTTGTGAAGTTCCCCACTCGGTCCTTCCGGGTCAGGTAGTGTCCGCGGGATCCCGTTTGCTTCGTCTGGCTGCTGGTCTCCCCACTGTTTCGGAGGAAAAGAGCAATTGAAGGAATCAGAAACACATCCATGACAATGTCATGACTACATGCAACAATAGGGTCAAGTGTAATCTGGCCTGTCCCCTGACCGCCACACCCTACCCTTCTGCTGGCACTCACATCTGTCTCCATGTTTACCTGGTCCTGATGACTCTCCCCCGTTTCCAAGAAGTGAGTGCCGGTGGGCAGGGTCCAGAGGAATCTCAATGCCTTGAAGTTGCCGGAGGCCTTCAGCTCTCTCACCATGAGCCTGTGGTAGAGAACCTTGTAGTGGTGCAACAGTAGGAGGACGCACAGGGCCAACAGGCAGAGGATAAATGCCTTGAGCCATCGCATTTTAGTCCTGAAACACAAACACACCTTCACAACCCATTCGCTGAACTGAGGCTGAGTAATCTATCCAAGATTTACTGTTATGTAACAAAAGACCTCTTTAAACATTAGAAAATAATGGTGTTGTGTGCATAGTCTGTTAGCTATACAAATAAATGTGTATCTCATCTACACACACAGTTGTAAAAAGTACAAAGTGTAAGTACTTTTCCGGCTTCTGCTGAGTTTACAAGTTTTGGGAAGTTCCAAAATAAGACGTAAATTACCAGAGATTCATAATTAACCAGCAAATAAGTATCAGTTATCGTGTCTAGTTATGAATTCCCATTACCTGATCATTTAGGTTTTATTTAAAAACTTTCCAAAATGTGTGAACCCATTACAATACTTTATCTTTGAACTTTTTACAACTGTAACAAACACAAAGTGTAACCTAGTATTCATATTCATTAATACACAGACTGTTAATATTTACTATGGCACAATTAAACATGCAAACTTGATACACATCTAATTACTGGTTAAATGTGTGATTCAGACTGCTTATTCCCCTCATTTGCCTCAGTGTGTCAGTGTGGGGAGATTGACAGTGTTGTGCCATATGAATTTCTTTGTGGTCTGAAGAAGCTTTTGTCATATTTTGTCAATGTGTAAAACATATTTATACTATACATATCTATGTACTATACATATCTATGTACTATACATATCTATACTATACATATCTATACTATACATATCTATGTACTATACATATCTATATAATACATATCTATACTATACATATCTATGTACTATACATATCTATACTATACATATCTATACTATACATATCTATGTAAAACATATCTATGTGGCTATGCACCTGCCAATGGTTAAATGTTTGAGTCAGGTTGTATTGTACATAGTCCTCTTAAAGGACAATTCTGACGCAAAATGAACCAAGGGGTTAATGACACATTGGTACTGAGTCGACCGCTTTCTGGGATTTGACTGGTCGAGACTGTTTTCCCAAGATGGCGCCTGCCTGTATACGTGAACAGTACTGTCTTTATAAACTATATTTTTTATAAACTGTCTGTACACTTATAAAGTTCTCAATACTTCAGTTTGCATGTAGGGACCCTCATTATGCTACCGTGGAAGTGTGGTGCTATTTTGTGACTTGTTAATGGTACAAAATAGCAAGTTCTTTTTACCTTATTCATGCCTCAACTACTAGCATTATAAGCTAATTAGTGGTTCGAGCTAAAACAGAGCACATTCTATTAGCAGGAAATCAAATCCCAGAGAATGGTACCCATGTGTTATTAAACCCTAAGTTCATTTTGCGCCGGAATTGTCCTTTAATGTGCTGAAGCCAAACACATTCCATCCTGGGAGAGCAATTTATTTTTACATGCTATTCTCATTAAGTATTGGTTGTGAAGAGGACTTGTAAAAGGAATATCAAACAAAGCCCAAAGGACATTCTGTCCCTGTTTGGGTGGACAACAATTAAAAACATAATTGAAAGCTTACATGCACAGTAAAAACGGCTGTGTTAAATCAACACCCTAAGTGTTAAATTAACACTCTCAGTGTTTATATAGGTCCCAATTGACACTGAAGAGTGTTAATTTAACACTTAGGGTGTTGATTTAACACAGCCGTTTTTACTGTGTGGACTTGGTAGACTTTAACCAGGCCTTGTGTTTTGCATTCCTCAGCCTGTAGTTGTGTGATATGTAAATCCAAGGTCAACTATGGGGTAGACTGCCATCTGCCCATAGGACTCAAATAGCATAAAGTTATAACAACAAGGAATGGTCTATGGCAGGATTGGGCAAAGTACGGCCCGCAAGGCATTTTCAAAATGAATTAAAAACCCTTTTAAGACAAAACAAAGTTGAAACAAATACTTGGTATTGTTGGAAAAAGGGGGTTCCACTGCAAATAATAAGGTGTATTTCATCCATGTGGGTTAATGACAGCCGGAGATATTGCTTTTCAAAGTTAGGTACTTTTCACTGACTTTATTTTGGATTACTGGAAACAGACAGAAATCAGGGAGTGATTCACCCTGCACAAAAAAAGCTAAATGTGGTCCTCAAGCAAAATTTTGCCCACCCTTGCTCTATGGGAATGGGTTATTCCACACTCTATTGTGAAACCAGTGACTAAACTGAGAGGAAACTCTGCTTCCTGCAGCACAGAAATATTTTGTCATCAATTTGCATGAGAATCACTTGTTAATCTAACTGCTAGTTGCTGCTACATCCCATAATTTCCCCCAGTGTGTCAGTGTCGGGAGATTGACCGTTTTGTGCCATGTGAACTTTTCTGTGATCTAAATAAAACCATTGTCACATTCAATGTTTGAACCGTAGCCTATAACGTAACACTGACACAATTATTTTCTATGCATCTAAAATTTCTCAAATGCTGTTGCTCATTTAAAGCACAATGCTTTTGGTTTAATCCTACTGGTGACATACTGAATTTAAAATGTATAATTAAGATTGGTTGCTGAAAGTTACAAACAACTTAAGAAATATACTATATAGATATATATATATATATATATATATATATATATATATATATATACACCATGTACCAAAGTATTACGCAAATTATATTTTACACAGATTTTCATAAATAGTCGATGCAAATGACATTCAGTATAATTTCCAAGTCACCAACCATTAGGGCATAAGTCGAATTTCATTAAACTAGATATTCAAAAATATTTTTTTCTAGAACAATAAGCTCAAAATACACTGTTCCAAATTATTTTGCACAACAGAGGTTGAAAACATTTTATAGTTTGTAATGAACTGAAAATGGTCATTTGTTGAATTTGCAGGATTAGGAGGTCATATTTACTGAAATCAAAAGCTATTCAATCGAAACACGTCTTAACAGGACAAGTTACATGTGAGTTTTTTGAGAGTTTCTGTTTGAATTTCTTTGCATGATGTCAGAATAGCCTCCCAGAACTGCTGTTTTACCCACCCTCATATATCCTTTGCTTGAGGATGCTCCAAAGGTTCTCAATAGGGTTGAAGTCAGGGGAGGATGGGGGCCACACCATGAGTTTCTCTCTTTTTATGCCCATAGCTGCCAATGACACAGAGGTATTCTTTGCAGCAGGAGATGGTGCATTGTCATGCATGAAGATGATTTGCTATGGAAGGCATGAGTCTTCTTTTTGTACCATGGAAGAAAGTGGTCAGTCAGAAACTCTATATACTTTGCAGAGGTCATTTTAACACCTTCAGGGACCCTGAAGAGGCCTACCAGCTCTCTCAATGCCTAAATGGGCCTACCAGCTCTCTCCCCATGAATCCGGCCTAAAACATTACTCTTTTAGCTGACCTTCTTGCTGATGTCACAGCCTTATTGGGACACGGTGGCTATCCACCAACCAAGCAACTGGAGGATCCTACACCTTGAGGCTCGCAGGACTCCAGAGGCACCAGCAGCTTCAAATATGTGTTTGCTGATTTGTAATGGCATTTTACCAGCTACTTTCTTAATCTGATTAATTTTTCTGGCAGTTACCTTCCTCATTATGCCTTTATTTGCACGAACCCATCTGTGCCCTGAATCAGCCACAAATCACTTTACAGTACGATGGTCACGGTTAAGTTTTTGTGAAATATCTAAATATCTATTCCGCAGCAGAGAGATCCTTTTTCTTTCCCATATTGCTTGAAACCTGTGGCCTGCTTAATAATGTGGAACATCCTTCTTATGTAGTTTTCCTTTAATTGGGCTCACCTGGCAAACTAATTATTACAGGTGTCTGAGATTGATTTCAGTGATCCAAAGAGCCCAGAGACACAATACCATCCATGAGTTTGATTCAAAAACAAAATATTTAATGTTTATGACACTTAATTCCTATTTGCAGAATAATTTGGAATGCGGTACAATGTGCTAAATTATAAAGGATTAAATTAGACAATACATGGTGGTTAGCTAGTTATTAAGTGTAACTTTCCAGTGGATACACGATGAGATTCGCATTATTGCATTCTGAATATTGTGTAGGGATTATCACACCTGTCCTTTATTATCTAATTATCCTCACACTGGTTTGTGTTTGATTCTAATCAGGTATTCTATATAGTGTGAGTGTGCTTCATTGTGGTTATGAAATCCTGTTTTAGTTTTCTGCAGGCTGATATATTTCAAGCTCTGTGTTGGCGCTACAATAAGTGTGCTAGTAAGTCTTCATCCTGAGAAGGTTTTAATTTATGTAAACTCAGATATTGTTTCCCGCATCATACTGCATAAACCTACTTGTTAATATTTGTCCTGAGATTGTTTAAATCTATATAAACTTAGCTATAGCTCATCTCTGTGTTGTGCTATGATAAATGTACAATTATAAAAGTGTAACAGACACCTTGTAGTTATTTAGATTTGTTATTTTGGGCATCACTGTAGTTCATGTTATACTGTAAAATGGCAGATTATGTTATTTTCTTGGGTTCTAAATAAAGTACAGAATGAAAACTCCTGCTGTGGTATCCAACTCCATAAACATCCAATACATTAAGTAAATGTGTCCATATCATTTAGTGATTTAAAATACATTATGGTATTCCTAAGGTAAAGGTACTTATTGTCACATACATGTAGCGAAATTCATTCTCTGCATTTAACCCATCCTTCAAGGGAGCAGTGGGCAGCCATTTACAGCACCCGGGGACCAACTCCAGATCTGAGCCAGTGCTTTTGTCAGGGGCACTGACTGGAGGACCTAACCTGCATGTTTAGAATGTGGATGAGTGGTGGATTTTCACTCTGCTTGGTTGAACAGCTTGGAGTGAGTGCACAATGGATATACTTCTATAGCTTACTATGCTCTCAATGGCATAGACCCTGACAGCTTAAACTACAAGTAAAGAGCGTACGCATAACTTCCAAACTCCAACAACACTTCTTCCAACTTACATGAGTTTCAAGTAGCTCCCGGACAGCCTTCTATACAGCGTAACAATATGACATAAAAGATAGAATAACATTCAAATACTGAAGTAACACGTAACAGTATACAATGCCCAACACCTCCCTCTAGTTTGGCCACCATATATATAGGAAAACTAACTGACTAATGGAACACAGCTGAACGTTGTGTTATTAATCACCAGATCTACAAGATACCAGCGTAACCTAACCTAAACCCTATCCTAGCAATGGCCAAACTAGAGAGATGTGTCACTACAACTTAAAGGGACATACACCATCAAATGACAACTGATGACTACATGCAATGCACTGATAATATAACTACACAAAACTACACATATACCTGAAACAAACCATATGTTGAAAGAGTCCATATCTCAGTCCGATGTGAATGCCAGCCTTCACAGGGCTAGACGTTACATACACGCACACTCTTCCTCTGCCCATCAAGTTTGCCATTTGGTGCAGTTGCATGCATTCTTTTGCACAATGTCTTATTTGATGTATGTCATTTGCACAATATCCATTTGCACAGTTTTCCTCAACTGTTACTATTTCCATTGTTATTGTAATGTCACTTTTCATATAAATTGATCTACCTCCCTAATTTAGACATCACTTGCACTACTGTACATATACTCTGTATGTCTTATTATTATTGTATATATTCTTTTCATGTGTAATTCATGTGTAACTTAATATCATCTTTCACCTATTCGCTTTTATCTTCCGTCGCTGTTTCAAATGAAATATTGTTCTCAACGTGCCCACCTGTCACGGTGTGTTGATGTGTTGTGGTGTAGAAGGACGAAGACTAAAGGCAGGAGATGGCGGTTTGTAGTATTTAATAACAGATAGTCCAGGAAGCATTCAGAATAGCAGGTTGTAGTATTTAAAAACAGATAGTCCATGAAGCATACACAATAACAGGTTGCAGGGTACAGCCGGAGCGAGGGCACAACAGATAAACTTCTATAGCCTACGTGCTCTTAAAACAGCGGCACTGACACTGGCAGCTTAAAAATAAAATACAGAGCGTACGCATTACCTTCCGAACACCAGCGACTCACTGGTCACAACGCACATAAACTGTGTAGCTGCTGGACTAATGAACCTAACCCGCATGTTAATTTTTTTATCTTATTGTCAGGGCCTAGTTCTCTCCAAAAATAAAGGCAAGAAACTCCTTTGGCTAGATTTTAGCCACACCCATATTTATACTGTACTATTTCCCATCATGCTCTATTAGCTAGTTAACAGTTTACAATGATAATTATATACTAATCTGTTAATATTATCCTACACAAAAGTAAGTTACATACATTCTATTTACAAATACATTTTTACATGGCACCTAATACTGAAGAGTTGTTCTAGTTAAGATGCCTCGGGACATTTCTTATGTTCCAAACAAAGCTGGCAGTCATTTCAAATACAGGACCCAGGTGGTTGTGCTTTCCTGTATGATTTATATACAATGTCTGGATATTTCCTAGAAAGACATACGTCTGCAAATCAGCAAACCATGACCACTAACTGAGTTACTGTGACCTCATAGAGTATTATACAATTGAACTCACCCTACTGTACAAACGCTTAAAACAAACTTTTATTTTAATATTGTGCATGTCACAATAGGCCAGATAGAAAAGTTTCAAATTAAATAACTATGTCACTAACACATACAATCACAGATGGTAAGTCTGAACACTTCCTCAAAAGGGCAAAGCAAATGTACTCTATTTTAAGTAGTCATGGTCAAACAAACCTTCATTGCTGTTCTTCTAGCAGCAAAATATGCTGGCAGCACTCAGGATTTTATTTTTTAAAATTAAGGCCATTGTTGGAAAGCCTTGAAACGTGTTAAATTTCAATGTGGCTTTTATTTTTAAAAAGACAATCCGAGTTGGTGCTTTAAGCATTATATCCTGCTGCTATAAGAACAGCAATGAAGGATTGTGTGCCCATCACTACCATTAAGTCCACTATTCAGCTAACTGTTACTAAAAAGTTGTTCGATTTCATTTGTTAATATTTGAAGATGTAAAGGTGTAGCTTAGTCAGTGTGTTGCTATATCCTATATATATATATCCCTTTTAATGTTATGAATCAGGGCCCGTATTTATCAAGCTTCTCCGAATGACTCATAAGAACACTGCTAAGACTTGGTTTAAGAGTAAGAAAATTCAAAAAGTTGCATTAATTTCTCTGGGGGATAAACAGTAAAATCCTTTTACCCCTCGATAAGTGCCAGTTTGGGTAACACTTTATTTTTTGAGAGTCCAAAAGGTGTATCTGTAGATGCTCCACAGATTATCTGTAGACTATCAACAACATTTTAACAAACTATCTACTAACCCTGTCCCTAATCCTAAACGTAACCCTTCCCCTAATGTTAACCCTAACCTTAACCATTACACTAAAACATATTCTAAACTTACCCCTACCCTTAAACTACACAATTAGTCTATTATCAACAGATAGTTTGTTACTAGATTATTAATAGTCATATCATCAACAATCTATCTGTAGAGCACCTACAGATGGAATTTCAGACTCTCCAAATAAAGTGTAACCAACAATTCAGTTGTTTGTCATTCAATTATGTGCTTTTTTGATGATTGTTGATGATAACAATAGTAACAACAATAATAACAATAATAATAATGTTCAAAACAATGATAACAATAATAATCAATCAATCAAATGTATTTTATAAAGCCTTTTTTACAGCAGCAGTCGGCACAAATTGCTTTGACAGATACCCAGCCTATAGAGGTGGACAGTACTGAGTAAAACTTTTCTGAGTGACTCTGAGTTCACAAGTTTTGGGAAGTCCCTACTTAAGACCAAATTGATCAGGTAAAAGGAGTTCACACTTTACCAGTGACCATGATCGATATTTCCTTTACTCTTTCTAATTGTTTTATAGGTTAATGTTAAGATATGAACTCCCTTTACCTGATCAATTGGATCTTAAGTAGGGACTTCCCAAAACCTTCCTGGTCTCCCAAAAAATCTTTAGAGAAGATTCAACTCACCCAGAACTCAGCAGTGAGACTCTTAACAAAAATAAAGAGGCGAGAATGTATTACGCCAGTTATGAAGTCATTACACTGGCTGCCAGTATCCCGCAGGATTGATTTTAAGGTCCTCTTGCTTGTTTATAAAACTCTACATTTTTATTTTACAGATTTTCTAAAATCCTATGTTCCCCAAAGGGCCCTCAGATCTTCAACAGCTAACCTACTAATGGTACAAAACCTCACTTTGTCACAACCTGGCAGGGACGTCAGCCAGGTTGTGGCAGAAAGAGACGATTGATTGAGTTTGGACTCTTAAATGTGTATTTTGGTTGTTAGATCCAGTAAGGTAGCCTACTGTTTTGTGTTACATCAAATGTGTGTTTGGTATTATGATATGTGTGCTGTGTAGCACCTTCCTCTCTTTCACCTGATACTGATTGGGAACTGAGTTGGCTTAATCATCTAAACACTTTCAGCTGGTTGGCTCAGTCCCTATATTCATCCAGGTGAATGAGAGGAAGGCGCGGTTCATTATTACATTGTCACTATGTGAAAGCTGTGGTCCGGGAGTTCATGCAAGGTATGCAACGTTATTTGTGAAAAGAGTGTAGGTTTGCTTGAGTATTTATGCATACGCTCTGTGCATATAGGATATTACCGCGTCTGCGCCGCATTAGAGTGCAGTATTTATGTCCATGTATATATTATCGTTGTGCCACTCGCATGTCTGATCACCTGCAACTAACCAACCTGTGTGCTCCCTGGATTGTGTAATAAACTACCGCAAACATCTACCTGCCTGGGGTTCCCACTCTCTCTACACTACACGCGCATTGCGTGACAGAATGAACTGCCTTCAAGAGGGACTTCTGAAACCAGGCAACGAGGGACCAGAGGGACTCGGTCAAAATTCCCCCCAGGGAATTTTTGGGGGGAGCTGTGGCCGTGCGTTGGGCTACATCTTCCACCATGGCCTGCCTAATATCCTCCAGTCCCGAAGACCGACCAGTCGCTGACAGAGCGGCTCACCCATTCGCTTCCACCTCCAGAGGGCAAAGAAGGCAGCGATCTCAGCAAGGGCTGCTATGTGGGCTGCAGATGCTGCGGGAGACATGATGAGGGCTGCTATTGCTGCAGCTACGGCAGTGAGAGAGGACCGCGTTTGTGCTAAGGAGTCTACGGGTGCCCGCTATAGCTGCTGTCCAGCCCCTGCCAGCTACGGCTGCTGTCCAGCCCCTGCCTGCTACGGCTGCTGTCCAGCCCCTGCCTGCTACAGCTGCTGTCCAGCCCCTGCTCGCTATAGCTGCTGTCCAGCCCCTGCCAGCTACGGCTGCTGTCCAGCCCCTGCCTGCTACAGCTGCTGTCCAGCCCCTGCTCGCTATGGCTGCTGTCCAGCCCTTACCCGCTATGGCTGCTGTCCAGCCCCTGCTCGCTATGGCTGTTGTCCAGCCCTTACCCGCTATGGCTGCTGTCCAGCCCCTGCCCGCTACGGCTGTTGTCCAGCCCCTGCCCGCTACGGCTGTTGTCCAGCCCCTGCCCACTACAGCTGCTGTCCAGCCCCTGCCCACTACAGCTGTGATCCAGCCTCCTTTTCCTGCCTGTGCACACCAGCAATGGCGCCAGCCGCCAAACCCAGCCTCAGCACTTGGGCGGTGCCAAGCAGCTGAGCCAGGGCGGCTGTCTGGGTGGATACGTCCTCCGCCGGAACCCCCACCACCGGAGGAGTGATGGGGTTTTGAGAAAGCTTCTAGGTACTGTGTGTGTGGGGGATTGCGCTGCTCGCCCTCCCTTCCTCCCTCCTTTCCTCATTTTTGTGGTTTTCCGGGCGCTCTTTGTGTTGTGTTTTCCTGCCTTCCTCGCCTTTTATTGCTGCATTACGTTGTTAACGCAATCTCAACACTTCTTGTAACCGTTCCAATACATAGTTGAAAAAACTTGTTGAAGAATCATTCGCTTGCACTGAATGGGAGCCATGCTATTTCCAATGTAGTTACTGTCATACATGTACGTTAATACCATAGAAATGGAATATATATAGAAGTGCCATACCAATGCAAATAGCTTTAGCTGAATGGTCAGAGCGGCAGCCATTTTTACGTGTACCATTCCAGTGCAAACGGCCTACTTCCGCATCTAACCGATTTGCGGCAAGTCGCGGACTCACTATTTAGTTTTGCAGCAGCAACAGAGTAGCTGCGCTAACATATATCCATGTCCTGACAGTAGGTGGCGGTGTATGCACCTTTCAGATGGTTGCGATCTGCCATTATATCAGAGAAGAAGACCGACGTAGCCGGTCTTGTTGTGAAGAGGAATTTGCTAGTACTATGGTCGTGTCTAACGTTGTATGCCCAGATTGTTTCTCAAAACCAAGAATGCAAAGAACAGACTTGTGTTCTTGGGGAGAACGCTCTTGCTAGTTGTTCTTGGAAGAATGAACTCACAAGGCGAGCACACAAGGCTGCTGACTGTTTGAGACGATGTGTTGTTGCTAGTATTGCGCAATAATACCACCTCACGGACGCCGTCTGCAGTTCACAAACACAAAAATTGACAGCCAGGCTTATTCAGAACGGTCATATACTATTTTAGCATTTGTCTCTGACTATGTACGTACATTATCTTATAAAGTTGACTAAATCAGCACCTAACATCAGTAATAGTGGCAAACAATGTGATCAAGTAGATAGAAATGTTAAGGTACAAAACAGGGTTGGCTCGCTAGCTATCTTACACCCGCAGACTCTTATGGAGATTCTCACTGCCGAAAACTTTTAAGCATTTTTTCGATTCGCCATGAATATTCGTAAAATAGACAATATTTGAAATCTACACAGTTGATTTCTCGCATACTAAATTTTATTTAGTAATGAAATATTCTTCGAAATTTTAGAAAAACAATTTGCTATTGAATGTAGGAAGAATCTCTCTTCTTCCTGGTCCTTCGTCAAATGTTTTTTTAAACTTAATATAGGATGTAATTTCTTGAAGTATTAATTTGATAAATGTCAAAAGTCTTAAATAATCAATTAAGTTTATTTTTGGGTTTGTTGAAATTATTTAGAGGAAGATTTTTTTTAACTGAAACTCTCAAACTAGTAGTACGACACACTTTACAGCCCCACTGACACATGTTGTTACCAAGCAAAACAGTTCAATAAGGCTTCTATATATATTCCATTTCTATGGTTAATACAAACAACACCAAGCTGAGTAAAACATACAGCCGCATTGATTAAAATACTGGTAGGACAATTATACTTAGCGATACTATTTCCTGCTCCCGCGAGCTGCCTTTCCGTAAATGTTCCGTCCAATTCAAGTTTTGACTACCCTGAGTTAGCACTTCAACCTGGTACTGAGTGCTAAATTAGGTTTGGAACAAAAACCTACGGAATGGCAGCTCACAGGAGCAGTGAGTATTGCTGCTTTAGTTAAGTACCATAATCCGAAAATAGCATGAATATATTGTTGAATCTATTAAAGTGATAGAAATCTACATTACGCTTAACTGGAATGCACATTATATGAAAGGCACCTAGGAGATTATCCACACGTAATATTCCCCCGGCCTTTATTTAAGACCGGCCTTTATTTGTCCGTGTTAACCATGCCCCCGGTCACAATCAGAGGCCCGGCGTTTATTTGACTACTGGTTTTTATTTGAGGAATTACGGTATTATATATTTTTATTTCATTGCCTGCAAACATTCTCTATGCTTTTTATGTTTTAATATATTTGTATGTACATGTTTTTATTGATAAACAGGGTTGAGAGAACCAAGATCAAGAGGCTAAAAAGTCAACATTGTGTAGGCAAATAATGTGATTAGACTCAGAGAAATCCAAACACACTTTATAGAGGACAATGGGAGGTGTCATAACGTACATAGTGTTTCAATATTGACTGTTGATTGATTGCTGAGAAAGCACTGTCACGGTGTTGATAATGGAAATTGGAGGCAAATTGCAGAAGTTTTGTCTTTTGTAAGGCAACAAAGGTAATAATATAAATAACACTTTGAAGGTACTGGCAATCAGACGAATAAAGCTGCACATCAACTAGATTAGCCTATTATACTAATATGCAGTATAGGCATGGTATCTAGTCCAGACCGTACACCTGGCTCAACATCCAACATTATCACGTACAGTACAACACTTATATGGTGAAATCTGACCTATTACTGTGGAATATTTTTAAGGTCCCATGCAATAGCTTATGCAAATATGCAATAAAAATATTGTAGCAATGATATGAGAAAAAGAATCCCATACATTGCATTGAGGTTTCCTATATAATAATACAGAATCTCTTTTCAGTGATCAACATTTAGTCAGGATCATCACTTAATAAGTACTTTAAAAAGTCAAAAATAATTTAATTGTGTATCCAAAATGTGGTTATTAAAACTGTGTCTATGACTCATTCTATGAAGTTTGGTTTACTGTCGAATGGGTTCAGTGTGACCAAACGGAGAACAATGGTCATATATTTGTCAGGGTCTTTTGGTCTGAAGCCATTTGGGCCTGGGGGGGGGGGGTTAACATATAGAATTCAGAGACAAGTTGTTATGTTGAGTCCAGGGCTTATAGCAATTGGTGGGATTTTCAACTAATGCTAACAATTTGGACCAATGGGAAATCAGTATGAAGTTTTCTGACATCATTCTCTGTATAGACCTCAACAATCGCGCCCCCTCCTACGGTTCCGGAAGTAAATTTCCCATTCATTTCTCCCATCAACTTCTGGAAAACTACATATATACAGAGTTTTAGACCATGCCTTAGGCTAACCAGCTACGACGTGACTCATAAGCATAGAACATATCATTTAGAGCAAAGGACGAACAGAAAATCCAAAAAACTCAATAGGTACAAGAATATATACCTCTTTTTTTATTTTATTTTTGTTTTTTGAATTGAAATTATATGGACTGTTGAGGTCTATAAAATTGCAAGTTATCTGATTGTTGGGAGTTCTCTCCGTAGACAGAACTCGGCTTTAAACTGTTGATATAAACACTAAAGTATGCTCCATTTTCTACCCATCCTCCGGACTCTGTGTAAATGAATTTGATGAGTACATTCAATTAATACACAAAATTACCTCCTCACAAGAAACAGAGATAACAATCCACAATCACACGCAAAGAAAATCAAGCAGAAGGGAAACACACCCAGACACTTAATGGGAGACAGGAATCAGCTGGTGATATGATGATTAGTACAACACAAGACTGGTGTGAAATGAAGTCCAATTCATGAAATGATTAGTGGAAAAATGTCTATACCTGACCACAGGAGGGAACCAAACCAATCCCTAGATTCACTATAGACACAGGATGAGCATGAAGCAAGCACAGTGCATCCGGAAAGTATTCACAGCGCTTCACTTTTTCCATGTTTTTTGATGTTACACCCTTATTCCGAAATGGATTAAATTCATTATTTCCCTCAAAATTCTACGAACAATACCCGATAATGACAATGTGAAAGAAGTGTTTATAAAATCTTAGCAAATTTATAAAAAATAAAAAATGGAAAAAGCACATGTAAATGAGTAATCACAGCCATTTCCATGACACTCAATATTGAGCTCAGTGTTTCCACTGATCATCCTTGAGATGTTTCAACAACCTGATTGGAGTCCACCTGTGGTAAATTCAGTTGATTGGACATGATTTGGAAAGGCAAACACATGTCTATATAAGGTCCCACAGTTAACAGTGATCATGTTTTCTGCCTGTTGACTCGAGCTGTTCCTTTCCTGAGCACGTCCCTCTGCCCCTCCCATAGACTACAGAATTTTGTTCATGCGACACAAAGACTATGGTCACAGCCCACTCATTCCTTTCTCCATTTATGGACACTAATTGAACACAGATAAACGGCCTTTCAGATTCCCATCCAGGTATAGCTAGAAGAGGACTGGCCACCTCCTTGAGTCTGGCCCCTTTCTAGGTTTCTTCTTAGGTTACATCTACTAGGGAGTTTTACTTAGCCACTGTGCATTATTTGTTGTTGCTTGCTCTTTGGGGTTGTAGGCTGGGTTTGTGTCAAACTGCTGTTGTAAAAAGAGCTTTATAAAATGAATTTGATTTATTGATTGATTGATATTTAGTTAATAATTTAAATAATGTGTGCTAGATTAGGTATGGAAAAAAAACAGGCAGGTGGATGCTTTACAGCAACTTGATTGAACAGCACTAATATATTTACACCTGTCAACTTCCTACAGTAGAGTACTTTGTTTGCAACTTGTCAATACACCTCCTGAACAAATTACCTTTTAAACAGTACACTATAACTTTCTAGGAATGTCAGCTTCAATACATGTACACCAGCCGCGGTCGGTGGATCTTAATTGGGGAGGACAGGCTCATATTACGCTCGGGACCGGAGTGAATGGAAGGGTGCGCAACGCACAAAACCCAGTGTGCAAAACAAAAAAACACAGGGTTTTGTGCGTGGCACACCATTTCATTCACTCCGGTCCCGAGCGTAATACGAGCCCGTCCTCCCCAATTAAGATCCACTGACTGGGGCTGATGTACACACGTGTGGTTATTGTGTTTAATGAAAGAGGATTAGTGTGACAAGATCTCAGGAAAGTTCATTCTCAGGGAACTATTTTGAAAAAATGTATTACTTTATATGTTAACATATTTCCAGTTTTAAAATTTTACCGTCACTTTTAACTATTGGTCCTTCTAATTAGTTGAACCTTCAAGTTTTGAGATTTTGTTGCGGCGGCTTCATGCAATCACGGTTCATTTCATCACTGCGACTGAAATTATTTTAAAACGTTTATGGACAAGGTTAGGGTTAAAGTTAGACATCACATTACTGAGGCTAAATTTAGGATTAAGATTAGGGTTAACATTACAAAAACAGACAATTGTGGAGAGAAACAAATGTGAATTACGGTAGAATGGAGAAAATAAACTTTCATCTGGATTTGACCTGTCGTCCATCATCCCTGACCGTCACGTCCTAACAGAAATTCACAATAATCAACACTGACTACACTCATAACTGCTCCTAGTGTCCAGGATACTCAGTGACACTTTGTTTATATTTCACATAAGTGGTCTTGTACATATTTCACGTAATTTGGTTTTAAAATATAGCTCCATGGAAATGTAATTAATGAGATTTAGAGCTGAGATTTCCTGAGTGAACCTTTAGTACTTCTCCACCTTTGAGCCTTAACAAAGTAGAAGATAAAAACAATTGTGAGCTAGGCATTCTGAGGTGAAATTGTTCAGGTGACTGACTCAAAGTTACAAGATCTACTGCTGATATATCCCTTTCTAAAGGAAAAATGAATCATATGAACAGATTGATTCTTGATTAAAATAATGTAGAACATGCCTCATGAACTTGGTCCAACTCTTTAATCCCATAATACATTTTTTTACTTTGTCACAATTCAGCAAGTTATGGAGTCAAATGCAGGCATAGCTGTGTTCTAGTCCTTTTATTTAAGAAAGCAGTTTTCAATGTACAATGAAACGAAACACCTAAAGAACAAGGTGCAGCACGTATGAGAACATAAACACTCACTGATACGAAAATCAAAGCCCTGTTACGCGGTAATGATAAACGGCGTGTGTATATAAATAGAATTGACTGACAGACTAGCAACAATAACCCACAATTCCCCCAAGTCCACCCCCCCCTTAAATATAGTCCTTGACAGATGACGACCGACAGCTGTGTGGTAATTGGGGAGAATTGATGGCATGCAGACAGTGGCTTCAGAAAGCTGGGGATGCCGAACGCCGGATGCTGTGCGTGCCAGTAGAGGGGTCTCCAGGATCTCCAATGCTTACAAATTCCAATATGTCAAGGGAAATGTAAATGCAAACATTTGACCAAAACAATGACAAGGTTAATGTATCAACTCCGGTTTATATTTTCCAGTTAAATGTGATGTCACAGGGTCATAGTGTATCTCCTGGGCATTGTGATTTGCTGCCACTGTTCAGTTAAATGTGATGTTACAGTGTATCTCCTGGGCATTTTGATTGGTTGCCACCGTTCAGTTAAATGTGATGTTACAGTGTATCTCCGGGGCATTGTGATTGGTTGCCACTGTTTAGTTAAATGTGATGTCACAGTGTATCTCCGGGGCATTGTGATTGGTTGCCACTGTTTAGTTAAATGTGATGTCACAGTGTATCTCCCGGGCATTGTGATTGGTCACCACTGTGCTGGAAGGTAGTAAAGGGCACATGATAGCAATCGTCCAAATCATAAAAAGTTACACATTAAACTAGACACTTGGACCAGCACTTCTTACTACATTCTTCTTCATCATCTTTTTCACTGAGTAATGTCAGACATTACATAAACGATTTGTTTGAAAATAACTTGTTACGGTGTCAACGAAGTGCGTGCCTCACGAGTGAAAGTATGTGAAGGTATCACAAGGCATTCCCAATCTCTAGAGGAAGCCCAGTAGCTGGGATACAAAGGAGTCTATTATGCACCAACTCAGCATGCTCAAATGTCAGCCTCCTCTGTTTGTCAGCACACTGAGCAATGTAATACGCCCCCTCTCCAGTATGGATGGAACCCCCCCGTTTTCCTGTTAGCCTCTCCCTGCCCACCTTCTGTCCCCCCTCCGGGTAATTCTTTCTGCCGGGCTGTTTAGTGAGAGTTCATCAGAGGTCTGTGAAATCCGTCACACTCGATCGTACAGTGGGGGGGTGCATGCTACCTCAATGGTCCAACGGTCCTCATATTGTGTATGATTAGCCGAGGCTTCAGTGTCGCGAACATCTCTCTCACGCTGTTGTGTACTGTATTTGTTCTAGCAGCAACCATCAACAACATGTTTTCCAGCTGAGTCAGAAATGGAACCAGGCCCATATTTTTAAATAAATCAATACAACATTTAAAGAACTGATAACTGGAAAATTACATTTACAAAGTGTACAGTATGAACGCATTGTCATTACGGTTGGCATAACGTTAAAGATTTCAACAGGTGCTGACAGCGCAAGATATTTTGCACAACAGTATATGTTGCTTCTGTAATCCCTAAACAATTGTATATTCTACCGTTTAGAGGCCTTACGCCAGGGTCAGACTAATTCATACTTTGTAGTCATGTGATTACCATTGATTACTTGAGGGCAAATAAAATGGTGACGAACAGTGGCCAGCCAGGGGAATTGCGCCTGGATTTCCAATACTACAATCGATCAACCAAATGTTAAAATTAGATATCATGAAAAGATTAACATACTCAGAACTTGTGATCCATACACAGCACATGCTGATGTTATCATTGCTCTGAAGCTTGCAAAGTCTCTACCAGCCTTAGAGTTGAGATCTATCAAGAATCCGTCATCTTACCACACAGTATACCGCACAAAAATTAAAGCCTACCAAAGTATGGCTACTAACTAACTTTTTTCAAGAGTGAATGACGCTGAAAAACAGGAATATCTTTATAATCAAAGCAAAGGTGTTGTTACTAGTTAGCTAGCTTCCCACTAACATTTGCTAATCTGTTCCATCTTGTGATGAAGTCTTCATCTGAATACGTACACCCTGCATACGCTAAAATGTCCCGGTTCACACCAATTAATATGAAATTGATTACATAGCCGACGTGGCCTTATTATCGCCGATCATTAACTAAACCCATGTAGAAAGACTAAAAAAGGGTGTGTGTGTGTGCGTGTGTCAGTCACTTCTCTATCAAATACGATTACATTTGTGTGTGTGTGTTGTTGGTTAGAATAAGCAAACTGGTAACATTTTACCGTAAGGATACAGGAATTATCATAAAGTGATGCATTAATTAATTGATGTATTTATTATTATTAGTATCTGGCATGTCGTTATCACCTTAAAACCCCAAATGTCATATGGTAAAACTGGCCACGTCACCTAGCTTACTAGGTTTCGATGCTAGGAGAATGATGTTCTGGCCCGCCATCCAGTAGCTGTGACGTCACGTGCAAGGTATGAATTGCGGCAATGCATCACAGATGCTTAAACCTATATGTAGCCATGCAACAATCATTTCAGCAAGCATACTCTCAGCGAGACTTTACACTCTACAAACCTTGGCTGGTGGCAGCTGGTGGTTAGGGCTCGTCCTCCAGGTACAACAGCAGGATTACAAACGCTTTTCTCAATGTTACCATTTTCATATTTGAAAGTGGCTGTAAACTCATCTATTTTAGTTATTAATCCACAATTCGGGGAAGACATAATAGGCTACCAATGTAGGCTAAATGAGCATGCCAGAACATTTTCAATTATTAAAAAATATGTAATACTACAAAACTTTCTTATACTTTTTTAATACTTCAACTAGCCTAATGAAAAACAAAATGCATATATTAGCAATTTACACACCTGTCTGTCTCTACACACCTGTCTGTCTTTACACACCTGTCTGTCTCTACACACCTGTCTGTCTCTACACTGCAGTTTCTATCTAAATACCTGTCTGTTTTTACACACCTGTCTGTCTTTGCACACCAGTTTGTATCTACACACCTGTCTGTCTTTACACACCTGTCTGTCTCTACATACCAATTTGTATCTACATACCTGTCTGACTCTACACATCAGTTTGTATCTACACACCTGTCTGTCTCTACACACCTGTTTGTATCTACATACATATCTGTCTCTACACACCAGTTTGTATCTACATACATACCTGTCTCTACACACCAGTTTGTATCTACATACATACCTGTCTCTACACACCAGTTTGTATCTACATACATACCTGTCTCTACACACCAGTTTGTATCTACATACATACCTGTCTCT